>VYZP01018007.1:16458-39757 GCA_013400635.1 Hypocryptadius cinnamomeus | reverse complement strand
TGTTTCCCCCCAGATTCATTTAGCAGCTAGGATTAGTCTCTGTGGCAGCAGTCAGAAGAGAAATTAAAACATCTTTTTCAGGATGTTTAGAGGCAGAGGCCACAGCCTGTGTTGATGATGTGATGGAGATGCTCACCCGCATTGCCACGACGACGGGCATGAAAGCTGCTTACACACATTCTTGCCGGGGAGCAGCTGTAGCAAGTCCATTCATCATTGGTGGGGGGATGCTGCTTGGCCCAGTTGGAATTTTTATAGGTAAGTGTGCTTTGCTTTAAGAACAAGAGGGTGGTTACATCCCTGAGTGAAGAAATGAGGAGGTGTGGGTTGAAGGAAAGGGGCATTCAGTGTTGAGATTTCCTGCTGTGATGGGTGGTGAGGGAGAATAAGCCTTAGCATGGGGCAGGGTCATTTCTCACTAGAAATGATGTGTATTTCTGTATTTTAAAAGTTCCTGATATCCATGTCCTGATGAACTTGGAACTTGGGGTTTTTCCCACTGGGATTCATTTTTCCCTGTCACTTTGCTTTTCTTCTTGTTACGGACAGTTAGAGAAAAGCCAAAGTCTAATAGTACAGAATTATTTCTCCTCTGTAAGTCTGGAATTAAGAGTTGTTTAGTTTTAAAGCTGCCTTGTTGCTGAAGGCATGTGGGCCCTGGCCCATGAATGTTGAGCAGCTGAATGTCCTGTGAGCAGTTGCAGGAATTTCACAGGCTTACTGATCCTGGAGTGAATTGCAGTGTGCCTCCGTCAGGGTGAGTTACAAAACCAAGCAAATAATTTGTGAGGAGTGATAACAGAAAATGCAAAGTGAAGCTGTGTATTTACTCCTAGTACAGGTAAAAAAATTAATAGCCAGAATAGTATGTTGACAAATGTATGACTGAAGTTATCAGGAACAAAGAAAGGAAATTAAGCTTTTGTAAGGAATTTGTAAGCTTAACATCTGAAGTAAAGGTAATAATGTAAGTAGCCTCATTTTTGAGTGAGATGAAGAGAGATAATACATACATGAATAATTTCACTATCTCTTTTAAGTGTTTTTTTAAGCTTTCATATGGTCTCCCAGTCAATCTTGATGTTCTTCAGCCACTGTGGAAGGTACTGGAATAAGTATACCTATTATTTTATACTGAAAGTATACAATAATAAGTATATATACTAATAGTAATAAGTCCTGTCTAACTAAACTATGAGCCATGGCTCAATTACAGTGTCACTAAATCATAACCCTCTCATTTAACTTTGAAAATTGGAGAGGTAAATAAGCCAGATAAGTTTAGGACAGTTAGAGAGGACATTTGCAACCAAGTGCACCTTCACTTGCTCAAACAGCCAGGATAGGTGTGGGACTGGGTGGCAGGGGTTGTCCCTCTTGCTGCTTTGCACCAGGAATGAGGATGAGTTCCCTGCCATGTGCAGCATTGCTGCAGAAGCTTGCAGTCCTCGTGCTTCCCCAGGACTGCCTGCTCTGAGCAGAGCGGGCTGTGGGTTTGTTGCTTGGGGGAGAAAGTGTGATTGTGAAACAAATCTTCTCTCAATGGACAAGGAGCTTAGACATCAATGCTTCTAGTGGCTTTTGCATTAAGTGCCCCTAAATCAGTTATTGATGTTCTCATAAAAGTCCCTTGAAGATCAATTCAGCCATCGTAGGCTTTCAGGTATTTCTGTGCTATCTTGGGAAAAATTGCTCACTGAGTAAAAGCTGCAAATGAAGAGTTTTTGTCTAATGAAAAAGTGCATCCCTGTGAGTGCCTAGATGACTCTTTAGGAACAGTCTCTGGGGGAGGCAGTTTTGGTGGCAGGGTCAGTTCTGCCACCTCTCCATTGGGAGGGTTGTCCCCCTCTCTCTCTCTCTCTCTCTCTCCTTCCTTCCTTCATTCCATCTGTCCATCCATCCCAGGCCGTGTGTGCTCCGGGCAGTGCTGCCCTGTGCATTGCTGTGCTGCACTCACACTGCTGCTGGAGGGGAGCCCTGCAGGGCTGCTGGGCTGCTTTCTCAGCAGCCACAGGCACATCAGCTGTAGATCCATGCCTCTGCTGTTATCCTGATAACCTGGGGCCTTCCACTTACCCCAGCATGTGTTGTCCTCTGGGCAGGGTGGGGTGTGCCCATGGTAAATGAAAGCCTGGGTGTGTCTGATGGGATTGCTCTCTGAGCACCTGCAGGGGTGGCTTCAGGTGTGTAGGACACTGCAATGTGTGACTCTTAAAGAAGCAGAAAGCTTTGACCAGTCTGGGAGTATCTAGTAAGAGATTATGACACTGCTAAGGCAGTTGTTGGACTGGTGTTCTCCTTGGGCAAGGTTTTATTTAGCAGTAGAGCTTACCCTGAGAGAGTGTCCCAGGGAGTGTTTTGGTTCTGGTTTCTAGCTTGAAGCTATTGGTGTTGATTGTATAAAGGCTTTCTTTGTGGTTGCTGNGAATTTTACCTGTTGTTTGTTTCAGCCCTGCAAAGGAAAGTTTTATAAGGAAGTACATTACTGTGAACTCAAAAGACTCAGTCCATATTTTGTCTCTTTTTTCTTGTAATTCTTGCGTTATCCTTTTATGTAAGAAATGAAGCAACTACTTAAACAAGATTTCAAGTAACAGGAAAACAAACTGTGAACACTTTCAATTCATTTTTCACCAGGTTCCTGTGCCCTAGGATGGGAGGGTGTGGCATTAAAAAATGGGGAGCTGAATCAGTTTTATATGAGCCCCAGGATGAAGGTTGTCATTTGAGCATTGGTTTCTGAACTGAGTCTGTACATCTGGTCCTCTGTTTTCATTAAAATCTTAATAAGAAGTCTCATCTTGATCTGTGTGTTGCTTTAAATGAAAGGAACACTTGAGGAGCTCAGGCAGGGCTGCAGTGGGCAGCCAGCAGCTGGCAGCAGCAGTGCTGGTGGGCTGGGGTGATGTGGCAGCTGCGTTGTTACTGTGAGCACCAAATGCTGTGGGGCTGAATGTCCCAGCCAGTTGGTCACATTGGGTTTTAAGGCACTCGTAAGAGAAGTTTGTAGGTAGGAAAATGTGCAGGTGTGCCTTCTTTTTGTGTAAAGACACAACTGAAACTGTTCTGCCAAGTTCATTTTTTTGCCTAAAATAAAGATCTATCTGTGGGTGTGTGTGATGAGGTTTTTATAAGTTAAGGTTGAAATGGTGAAACTTTAAGCTCAGAAGCTGTTGTTGTATGCATTTGATTAATTTACTTCTGCAGGTACCATTTGCCTTTGATAGATTCTGTGGCATGCAGGGTATTTATTGTTCTCAGCATTTGACAACACTTTTTCAGTGATGTGAGAAGGAGGTGAAAAAGAATGATAAGTGGGTACTCCTAACCTTGTCAGTGTTTCATAATGCCACACCTGAAATCAGTGGGGTTTCCATTTCATTGGCAGATTGCACACACTGCAACTTCTAAAAGATTTTACAAACTATATCCATTTAAAAATACTATTTTTTATGAATCCAGTTATTTTTATTTGCAATTTTCTGGTTATTTTGCAAATTCAGTCTTTCCAAAATAACACACTGCTAGCAGTGGCAGATGATTGAATGATCCAGTGGGATGGAGTTGGCATCCTATGCTCAGCTGTTCAAACCAGAATGAACTGAGCTGACAACTGATTGTAAAGCAGGCCATAGGAAAAATGGGGGTTCCAGTTAGTCTGTAATAGTATTTAGTATTTAAACAGCCCTTTACAAGTTTCAGTGGTTTCAGACATCAATATCATGACCCCCATTTCACAGGTATTCATAAATTTGGGCCCAAATGTAGGTAGTGATTTGACTTTTATCACTTGTATCATTGTAATAGACATGGATGAAGTTTAGATCATTTTACTCTGGTCCTCTGCTCTCCTGTGATACTCTAGAGTGTTCTTTGCAATGCTTTTTATTACACCCTGAGAAATTGTAAACCAATTGGAACTGCACTCTTAGCCTTCACTGTGCTATAAAAGGGGCATGTGTTATATGGATGCCAACAGAACTGGGGTCCCAGTAGTTCAGAGTTCTGTTCAGACCAGTCAAACCCCACTCATGTCAAACCCCACTGCTGCTGAGCTCCTCAGAAGCTTTATGCCACAGAGGAGCATGCTCTCAATCATTACAATAAATTTAACTTCTAATGGTTTTCAGATGGCTGGAATAGAACTAGAAGAAAGGAATTTAATTCTATTTGTTCTCTGTATCTTTATTTAACAGATTTGATGCTCTTGGAGCTCCTTGGAAGGTGGCAGGTTTTCGAAGTGGTAGCAGTAGGTTTGCAGACTGGTCTGAAACACATTTCATTGCTGGCAATGGAAGAACAGAAATTAACTCAGTGCTCATCTCATGTGAGTTTGGACTTGAGAGAATGAGGAAATGACCATTCCTGTTGGACACCCTGACACTTAACTACAGAGGGAAAATGAGTGTGGCAGCCACAAAGATTTTGTTGTTTGTGTTTCAGTGGTTTCTAACAGTTTATATTGCTGAATGCTGCAGGAAGAGCAAATTGTACCTTTAGTGCTGTGACTGCAGCCCCATTGCTGTCATATTGAGGTCACCATGATATTGGTCTGCAGCCTTGAGTGGGAATTTGGGTGAGTTAAAAACACCCTTCAGCAGATTTGATCATCTGAGGGAGCAGAGCAGATGCACGAGGGTGTTTTAATATCCATCTGTTGCTGCTCTTTGGTAGAGACATGGCTGTCCACCACTGCAGCCCTTGCTGGTGCTGGAAACAGCCACAGGCAGGGATGGCATCTTCTGAAATCCATTCCAGCTGCATAATGTCCAGGCTGAGTGTGAGGCACAGCCATTGCCTGGGAAACGAGGTAACACAGTGCCAGCAGCTTTGGGAAGCAGCTGAAAGAGTCACTATGGGGAGATGCACATATTTATATAAAGAAACCATCTGTGCTGCTGGTTATTAACCTGGTTTGGTTGTAGATGTGACAGAATCAAGCTAGATTTTCACTGGCAGATGGTGTACTTTTTAGTTAAAAATTCTTTTTTTTTTTTTTTTTATTTGGGTTTTTTTTAAGCTTTCTGATTTCAAAACAGAAAGCAACACAAAGTGTTCTGTTAGCAAGGACAGGGAATATATATGCTTTTTTAAAAGGCAGTCCTAAATTCAGATACAGACTAGTAAATAAGATGTGCCATCTAGTGGCAATTAAATTAATTCTTAAACTCAGCGTCTCAAGGCTGCCTCAGTATCTGGATAACACAGTTAGTTAGTTACCTTTTTGTATGAAAAGTAAGGTTGCATTCTGGTTTTGCTCTTACTCTGTCAAATTTCTAGCTTTAGTGAATTTGTATTAGACTAAAAATATCAGCCTAGCCACAGCCTACACTACAATTTATATGCATTCCCTGCAGAAGTTGGCTCTTTGGTGATTATCATATGTGAGCTGTGACAGCACAAATATTTACTGCAGCTGCATGTCACATTTAATTATAGTGAGAAAATACAGAATCAGGCAGAGGAGGGCAGTTTACTTGTTGATTACTGAGGGACAAGTGGATTTTGTGAGCTGAGCAGCAGCGAGTTTGCAAAGGCAGATTGTCCACAGTGGAACTGGCAAGCTAGTGAGGAGTTTGTTACCTGCAGGGCTGCATTTCTTTGTGCCCCACAAAGGAGGGTGGTTCTTGGCTCAGCCTGTTCACATCGTACCTGTCATGTTATCTCTCACCTCTGAGGCAGCATGAAAAGTAACAGGGACCAGCATCCCGTGGGCAGCTTTTCCGAGTCAGCCTCTCTCCTTGCAGGGCTGCACACCCGCACCTGCAGAGAGAGGGCTTTGCTGGGCAGAGCCTTCCCAGAGGAGCCGCTCCGCAGGGCTGCTGCCAGGAGGCTGTGCTGTGCTGTGCTGTGCTGTGCTGTGCTGTGCTGTGCAGGGCACACACGCGTGTCCCTGTCCCTCCTGCCCAGGGCAGCGTGGGCTGGGCTCCTGCTGCTGTGCTGTCCCTGTCCCTCCTGCCCAGGGGTTGTGCTGTGCAGGGCACACACGCGTGTCCCTGTCCCTCCTGCCCAGGGGCTGTGCTGTGCTGTGCAGGGCACACACGCGTGTCCCTGTCCCTCCTGCCCAGGGGCTGTGCTGTGCAGGGCACACACGCGTGTCCCTGTCCCTCCTGCCCAGGGGCTGTGCTGTGCTGTGCAGGGCACACACGCGTGTCCCTGTCCCTCCTACCCAGGGCAGCGTGGGCTGGGCTCCCCAGGGCTGCTCTGCCCTGCCCGTGCCCGCTGGAGAGCTGCTTTGTGCTTTGTGCCTGAGCTTGTTTAAGGGGGCTGAACGTTCTCCTGCAGCCATGGTTTGCTGGTGGCTGGGGACACTCACCCGGCTTCCCCATCAGCCGCTGGGGTGTGAGGGGGTGAGGACAGCAGCCAGCTGGGGGTGGGGGCTGTGTGAGCCGAGTGACAGTAACGGTGGGGTGGGATGTACCAGCAGGTTGTCGGTGTTGGATTGTTTCTCAGCATAATCTCGGGTGGTTCTGGCAGCGTGGGGTGTGGTACTGTGTGCTGTAGCCTGCTGACAGGCTGCTGTGCCCTGGCAGAGCTCTTGTCCCTCTCACAGGTCACCATTTACAGCTCCTGCCAAATGTGCTCCAGCACGAGGGGCACAGGTGGGGTGGGATGCTGCCACTAACACTCGCTTCTTTAGGGAGGAAAGCCTGTGCTCAGAGGGCTGGGTGGGCCAGGATAGCTGCTCTTTGGAGGCACAGCTCCGTTTGGCACGCTGGCATAAAGCTATTGAGACCCAGAGTCTGTGTCCACATTTCTTTCAGATGACATCTCTCTGATGATTGCAACCCAGTGGAGATAAGCATGCCTTTTCTCACTTTGCTTGGTTTGTGGGAAATTAGGGCTATGAAAGTCACTGAAAGGTTATTGGAAGGGGATTGTAATATTCAAAGTCATTAAGCAATTTGATTTTACACAGCTATACTCTCGTGGCATACCTGCTCAGAGGGCCTGGCCAGGTTTGCTTGTGCATATGGAGGATGAGTCCAATCCTCACTTGATCTCCTGGCTCTTCTTGATAGTCAATGATTAGCTAACTTTTTGGACAAATCTTTTCTTTCTTTTAGGATATCTTTCATATTCTACTGCTGCTAGCCTTCCTGTGAGCCCCTTGGCCTGTTGGGCTGACAGGAGGACTGGTATATGTGCTTTGCTGAGACTTCTGTGACTGTCCTGCTGTCAGTGCAGGGTCTTGTTCAGGAGCTGCCTGAGCTGTGTTCTCCCCAGTGTGGGGCCCTCTGGGGCTGGACAGCAGGAGTGAATCCTCCATTCCATGGAATGGCATCCCTCACTATCCAGAGGCCTCTCTGTTAATTGCTCTGGTGCTTTCACATACACACACTACCAATCACTTATTCCAGAATTATTGCTCCTGTTAAGAACTGCAGATTCATGTAGAGATGAGATTTTCCCAGTTTTTTCCTCGCAGAGTGGCAGCAGCTCCAGCAGAGCTCACTGGTGGCTCAGGGGCAGGCTCAGGGTTGGATCCTGTGTAGCTGCAGTGGTAGGACCTGCTGAGCTCAGTCTCCATCAGCAGTTTGGCAGTGCTGGTGCAGCCAGAGGATGTAAAAGCAATGCTTTTTTTACCCCAACTAAAAGCTCTTAGAGAGAAAGCAGTAGCTTAGGCTGTCACTGCTTGATCAGCTAATGTATAACTCCAGACTAATTGAGTAGCAGCCTTTCAGCTGGGTTGGAAAGCTTTTAAAAAACCAAAGGCCTTTGCACTGAAGTGAACTAAAGCTATTAGCCCCTAATTAAAACATGAGGTTTCATCTTTACCTTTCTAGAGATCACAGAAATCTATGTATTTTTTGGGCTGTAAGCCAAAATCAAACATTCATCATGTAATTGCAGTAAGTGTGGGCTAATACTTCTCATTAAGTGTGATTTATGAATTCCAGAAGAGCCTACGAGGTAAATATATAAAATTATTCTGAAGTCTGCAAAAATGAAGGTATTCATTTCTTTGGATGACTGTTCAGCAGGAAGAATTTAATGTGAACATTACAGCTTTCTACTCTCAGTACAGACACTGCATTTGAACACCTGTACCTCTGCAGCTCCCTCTGAGCCACTGCTCATCGCTCACCCTCCAGGAGGCAGCAGGGAAAGCAGTGTGCCTTTGGGGCACGCCCATTCTGCTGGGCCTCAGAAGATCTGTCACCTTCTCTGGCTCTTCTGCTTGTTTGCTGGGTGACCTTGAGTAACTTCCCATCTAGATCCTGAATGTGCTTTTTGTTAAACACTTTGTAATCTATCAGTAGGAAATGATGTGTTACAGAAATGTGATAGCACTGTTCTGCAGCTAACCAGTCTCTGATCCTGCAGTCAGGACATGAGCATCAAAGAAGGAATGTAATAAATGTTAGCAGAACTTCACAGCAATCAGGACAAAGAAGAGACTGCTAAGTTTTGAAATGTAGTTGCTTTCTTTGTGGCAGGGGAGTGAAAGATTTACATTGATCTTTGACCTTAACTAATTAGACCCTGTACAGGAGTGTCTAGCAGGATGCAAATGTTTGGTGTTCCTTATTCCCTGCTCAGCTTCAGTAGGCAGGAGTGAATTAGGGTGAAATTAAACCTGTCCTGTGCTCTGACATGCTGCTTTGGAGTAGAGCACTCTCAGATTACTTAGTACATGTAATGTGAAGACAGAATGAAGGGTTTGTTATTTCGGGATCAGTCAGTGAGATATGATGAATAATCTTTGTAATTTGGGTTCATTCTACCAAGCTTTGAAGCTCTTATTTTTACCTGGCCCTGCTGCAGCTCCCTGATCAGCTCCTTGTGCTGAGATGTTAAGGCAGAATAATTGGAGAATGAGAATCAGCTCCTGAACATTTACAGAGACCTGAGTGTCTGCAGTGGGAGAGACCATGGAGCCAGTGCAGGTGTGTGTTTAGCCTCACCTATACCTCCCCAGGTGCTGGCAGTTCCTCACAGCTGGAGGAGATCTGCTTCTCCTTATGAAGTGAGTAAAGCCTGTCCTGAGTGTAGGTAAACTCATTCTTCTGATATTGGCGTAGATTCCCAAAATTAGTTTCTGTTCTCACCGAGCTACCTGTCCAATGGATATTTCCTTTCCATTTCTGCCCTCTCCCTGGCAGACAATTCTGCTTGATACTGATGGAAGTTTTCTGCAAAAGAGCCCAGGGCAGCTCTGATTTTTGACTGCTATCTACATTTACCCAAACCTCTCTGGATCAACAAATCCTCCTCTTTTGGGAAAAAAATGAGGGGGCCATCTCACTTTTCTACCTTGCTCTTCCAGGTAAATTTTAAGCCCTACTTAACCAGTTTTTCAAAAGCCTAAGTTAAAAACTTGCTCTCTTTTAGAGCAGTGAAGGATATAAAAGACACAAAAGCTGAATGTAATATTCAGGCTTGAGAGAGACGGGGTGCAAGAGCAAATGCTTGGTTACTCAACAAAGCAGGGGATAGGGCAAAATGGTCCAGAAAATAGTAGATTGTAGCAGAGTACTTGCTGAAGTGTCAGTAGGAATCAGCTGCCTGCTCTGTGCCTGTCTGTGAGCCACAGTTCATGCAGACTTTGACCAAACAGCAGTTTATTAATGCCTTGTGCAGGAACAAAGTCAGTAATAAAAGGCTAACTAGGGTGCTGGTGGGGAAGGCTCCTGGATCTGATTTTGCTGGCTTCCATAAAAGGGGCTTGCATGCTTTTCCCCAGCCATTCTCTCCAGGAATCTGTGTATAGAAACATTTGTTCCACAACCACAGCAAACAGCCTGGCAGCCGCCTGCATGCTTGAGGCTTTCTGCTGTCTGAAGTTTAACTCTGCAGGAGCCTGTGCTGACGCTGAGACTAATTCTAATTTCGGACTTTCATGTCCTCAACCCGGCCCGTGGGACTGGGGCTGCTGACAATGGCAGCAGCACATCCCTGGTGAGTATGGGGTGAAGATCAGCCTTCACACCGTGCCACTAATGATAAGTGCCAGTGAGGATAATAAGGAGCTCTCTTGTAGTCCTTTGTGTCTTCAAAGTGCTCTGCTCTTGCTAACTAATTAAGCTGCCTTGTGACAAAGGTATGTATTGGTGTTGTGCCTAAAGTAACTGTGCTGTACTGTTATGCAATAGACCGAAATTGGATGGTATCTGCAGATAGCACTCAGGAAATCAATTAACCAGCTACTGGCTGCTCACATCCCAGAAACAGAGCCAGCTGCCCCACATCCTGTGGTTAGCCTTGGCTTGTCTTTGGGAACCTCGGAAATTCATGGAAAGCTGCACGTGCCAAGTGTTTGACGATGTGGTTGCAGTGTTTTGCAGCAGCTCAGTTTCCAGCCACACCATCTCCCAGCCCTGCCCAGGGATGCAGTCCCAGTGCTCCTGAGTTAAACCCAGGCACTGCTGGGCTTAGCCCAAGAGCCCCAGCTCTGTGCTGCAGCTGCTGTGTTCTAAGGACAGGATCGTCCTGGTGTGCACTGGCCGCAAAGGAAAACGAGGTCACGCCGTGCTGTGCTGCCATGGGGAGGAAAAGAGGGGATGCTCTGCTTTATCTGCAAGATTTCAAAACCTTACTGGGCAGCAAAGGCACCTTCCCACAGCATCCCCGTGCCTGCCAGCAGCTGCAAACATTGGCACGAGCCTGCAGTCAGCAGTACCAGCGTGTTGGTAAGTGCCACCAGGAGGGTAACCCTGACCACACAGTGCTGACCTGATTTCTCTCAGGAAGCAGCTTGAGGTCACTGGACAGATTTCTGACAGTGCTCAGTGCTCAGCAGTGAGTCAGAAGGTAACAAGGTTAGGACAGATGGAAAAGGAAACCAAGAAGCAAATGTAGTTAGGTCATTGAACAAACCCAGGTAGCTGACACACCTTGGATAGTCTGTGCAGCCTGCTTGGTCCACTGGCCAGGTTTGTCCTTTGGGAGCCAAAGAGGGCATTGCAGGGCTGGGAGGGATACAGAGAAAGATAACACTTTGGGGAGGGCACCTGTGTAAAGAGAGATGGGCTGGTTTAAACTGTTCCACCTGGAAAAGGCACTGATGGGGGGAGATTTTGTCACAGCTGTGACTGGCACAGAGCTGAACAGGAGGAAAAATACTGTGCTGTAGAAGGCAAGGTGCACCCCCTGAACTGGCAGAGGTGAGGAAAAGTGCTTGTTCACACAGTGGGACAGGGAACTGTGGGGCTAATTGGCACAGGATGCTCCAAGTGCCAAAACAAAAATGTGTTCAGCAAGTGATGAGGCAGATTGAGAGTGAGGACTGGTCACACCAGCCACTGCCTCCACGAGTGTCTCAGCAGGCTGACAAGAGACTAAAGCAGCAGCAGTGTTGCTCTGTAGAGGCCCCTTCGATGCTGTCCCTCATGATTTTGGATAGGTGAACTCTGGCTCTGGGTTAGTCAGACTGCTTTCATGTTCTCCCAGTTCTGCAGTGCTGTGCCAACACATGTGCTACTGTGAGTAAAACACAACATAGGAGCTGCCAAAGCAATCACACTCTGAAAAAAGCATGGCATTTTCTGTGTTGTACAAAAGGGGTTTCCTGTGCCAGGGAAGACCTGCCCATTTGCCTTTGTGTCTTTTATTCTGCTCAGGAGTGCAGCCTTCCTCTCCCACTGCTTTCCCATGTACAAACAAGTGATTAAGCAGAGGACCTGACCTCTCCAGGTCCATCAGTTGCAATCAGTTACTTCGTGACCTCAAAATTGCAATATCAACTTAAAATTAAAACAAATGCCTTTATTACTTGCACCATAGAGGAAATGTCTTTAAGCTACCAGAACACAAAGCACTAGGCCATATTTTTAAAGAGGGAAATCTTTATTCACACCCTTTCAAAGTGGAGGTTCTATTAAGATATGGTCATGCTATTGCTTTGTTTTGCAGAATCTCTCTCTCTCTCTCTCTCTCTCTCTCTCTCTGTATATATATGTATGTGTATATATATATATTTCTATATATTAAACAAGCTCCTTCTCTTCCCCTGTCTTGGTGTCATTGCTAAATGTGCAGCCACGAACTCTCCAGCTCACAGAGGTGCCTGTTGTGCAGGGCTGGTACAGCTGGGAGGGAGGCCCTGCTCGCTGCAGCCTTGTCCCAGTGTAGCTGGATGAGCTGGCTCCAGGAAAATCCAGCCTCCAGAGGCAAATTCTGGTGGGGAGGATGAGCAGGAGGAGGAAGTTCCAGTGCTCTGAGTGGGAGGCAGAGCTGGACAGGAGGTGCTGAGCCTCCAGAGAGCTGTTAAAGCCACATCTGCTCTGGAGCAGCCTGTCAAAGTCTGTGTCCAGGGTGCTGTGTTGCTCGTGCTTGGGCAATGGCCAGCTCCTCTGCCAGCTTCCAGCACAGGACCCTTCCCCCATTTCCCAAGGGCAGCAGCATTTCCAGTGCTGGGGGCTCTCCCACTCTTCCTGCACTGCCCAGATGGTTCTCCTGAAGGGTGAGGGGGCTGAAATGGGGGAAGCTCTGTGGAGCTCTGACTTGTAAGGTCTCACCCAACAAACACATCCTTTTGGATCCCTTCTGTTCCACAGCCATGGCTGGCTTTGGCTATTGAGTGTCCCTGAGGAGAGAGGAAGGCTGTCAGCTCCCTCTGAGGGGTGGGAGGGGTGCTTACTTGCTGCTGCTCCAGGGGGTGCTGAAAGGGCTGCCCCTGCTCCAGGGCTACACCAGCTGCATTCCAGATCCCGTTTTTCTGGAGGTAACACCTCTCCAAATGTGGTATTGCAGGGAGCAGCAGCAGGACTGTTAAATCCTGAAGTAGCCAAGTGTGACAGCCTCCAGTTGTCATCGTCCCCAGATTAACAGCTCTTTGCCAGTGGATTTTGTAGAGCCTCTCATCATTAGAGCTGTCTCCTTGCAAACAGATGGCTGTAGTGTGACATCCCGAGTGCCTGTGGGACCAGCACAGACACAGGGGCTTGCTCAGCCTGCAGGGGCTGTGTCTGCCTCCAGCCTGGTGCTGGAGTGAACAAATGCAGCCTCACACCCTGCAGGATGGATGTGCTGACACCAGGCACCTCTGCTGAGGTTTGGGGGAAGGCATCTGCCCTGTCTGAGCCCAGCAGGAAGCTGTGCTGTGAGTCCCCTGTGCAGCAGGGTGAATGCACAGCAGCACTGCTGCCTCTGCTCCCCTGGGCCCTCACACAGCTGCGGCTGGCAGTGTGTCAGGAGAGCAGCTGGATCCTGCCCAGCCAAAGCAGCCTGTCCCAGAGAGGAGACAGCCCTGCAGCGGTGTGGGGCTCCCTGCTGCCCAGGGGGCTGTGCAGGGGAGGATGCTGTGGCCCAGCCCCAGAGGGCTGGCACTGGGAGCAGGGCTGCTCCCAGGGTGTGCAAAGCCCCACGGGAGCATGTGAGAGACTCCTGGACTATGAACAGCACCTGGCTCGTAGGGGCTGCTCAGACAGGAAACAGGTGTGCTCAAGGACATTTTGGGCAGCAGCTAGAGACTCAGCATAGTTTGGCTGGAACTTGCTGCTGAGCACTCATCAAGTCAGAGGCTCTGACAGAAGCCAGGGAGCTGTGACCTGGGTGCTGGTGGCTCTGGGTTGTGGCTTGATTGTGGCTCTCACCCCACAGTTGGAGCTGTTTGAGCCATCTGAGGATGCCTGTGAGGGGCACTCCTGAATGCACTCTGGAAATCCTTTCTATATGAAGCCACTGAGACTCTGGTTTTACCTTATTTTATAACTCTTCCTGTAAAAAACATGTGAATTTTTTTTTTTCTTGTAGCTGTTAGAGGGGAAGAGACCTGTCTAGCCTTGAGTTAATGCTTTTTCCTTCTCAAATCCATTTTTTCCATAGGCTGTGACCAAAACACATTGTGTTTATGATTTTAAAAGAAGAGAGGTTGGCCAAAGCTCAGCAATCCCTTGCTGCACGGGGCAGTCTGGGCAGCAGGACCATAGGTAGCAGGATGGCTGCCAGCAGCAGATGGTCTGCCCAGGGTGTGGGCAACAGAAGGTGCTGCACAGTGGAGCTTTGCTGAAGTAAAACCTTTTCTCTGGCTGCCCTCCTCCTCTTTCTCTCCCCTCCCTGCAGTAACAGACTGGGAGGTTGTGTAGCTCGCTCTGGGCTGTGAACCTCTCCATAGGAGGTTCACAGAAAACCTGCTCATTGCTTCTTTGCATTTCTGGCCCTCCCTGGAACTGAAGTCAGATGCCAGCTTTGGTCTTGCTCAGGGTTCACCAGCACCTCACAGCACCTCCCTGCCTGCCTCCTCTCCTCCACCTGCAGCACAGGACCACAGCACTGGCTGTGCTTGGAGGTTTTATGAACCAGGTCACAGGCAGGAGGCTCCCTCCCAGACACCTGCAGGGCACTGGGGTTGTTCTGCCTGTGACAGGTAACATAAAGCAGAGCTGGCTGGGTATTGCCCTGCAGTGCTGTGCAGCCTGTGCTCCTCTCTGGGGGCCCTGGACACCATCTCCAGCACACAGGTCTTGGGCAAGGGTTTCTTGCAGCTGTTTTGTGTCCACCATGTGGGACAGCAGTGCAACATCTCCTTCCTGCCAGCACCATTCTTAAAGGTCCATGGCCTGCAGCAGAATGGGTGAGAAACAGAAGCCTGTGCTTTCCACTGGAGACACCACTTTGCAGCTCAGGAGCAGCTGGGACCGTGTGTACTCCTCAGCTCCTCCTCCTAATCAAAAACCCAGGCAGAGTGAGGAACGTGAGGAACTGCCTTGCAGCAGCAGTGAGTTGGAAGAGGCTGTGAGCTGTGGCAGAGCCAGAAATCCAGCTTGGATAGAAACTGAGTGTTTGAGAAACTGGGAGCAAGACTCGGAGCAGCTGGCTCACTTCTCCCTCCTGAGTGCTCGTGAATGCTGAGTCAGCACCGTGCTGGGAGCTGGTGTGTGCCTGAGCTGGGCCTTGGGACAGCACAACACACAGCTTTCCTTGCACCTTTTTCATCCTTTCAGTTTATTTGCAGAGCTAATCTCCCCATTACCTTCTCTTAAGCTTTCCTGACTGGCTGCTGCACCAGTGCCATCCTCTTCCTCCCCTTGTAACCAGCTCTGGAGAGCAGAAGAGGATGGTGTGCAGTGGGGACACCTCACCCTGCTGTGCCCTTTGGGCTGTGACACCTTCAGGCAGGGGCTGAGCAAGGAACCTCTTCTGGCACATGACCCCCACAGTTCATGTCTGGGAGCCCTTCAGGAGGAGGCTGTGACCCCACAAACCCTCCAGCCTGCAGATGTTCCCCAAGGTGAGCACTGGAGCTGCTGCTCCTCCTGGCCATGTGGGGCTGCAAACTGGAATGAATCTCTGGTAAGGCCTTTATTGAGCTAAAACAGAGAGCACAAACCATCAGGAAATGCCCTATTAATGCACTGGAGATAGAATCAGGCTGGAAAACTCCAGGCTGGACTGTAACAGCACACAGCCTGTGATTTAAAACCCATGTGTTCAGCAGGCCAGAAGCCAGCAGCCCCAGGCTCTAATCCCAGTGCTGAGCTCCACAACAGAAGTTCAGGAAGTGGGGGAGAGGCTTTGTTTAAATTTCCCCATGTTTTCCTGGGCAGGATCCTTTTACCATAGGCATTAAAAAGTTTAAGAATTGCTTGGTTTCTTGGGGCTTGCAGTTGGTGGAAGATGTGTGCATTTCCCCAGAAGCCATCAGCAGCATGCACCAGAAAAAGGGGCTGGGTTGTTTTTGGTGGTTTGTTTTTTTCTGATTTTTTTTTCCCCCTGCTGTGATTAAGAAAAGCTTTTGCTCACCAAGAAGGCATTCTTTAGAGGCATGCCTGTCCCTCGTTAGAGCATGAAAGCAGTTCATAGGTCTTTTGGGGCTGGCTAGGCAAGACCTTCAAACACACAAAGTAAGTTGATCTGTAACTGAACTAAGGATTAGGTTCCAAACTGCAGTACATTTCTGATTGGATGCAGACTCAGCAGCTGGGCTATTTTTGGCTTGTGAACCACTCTAATGGCTGTTTATTTTTAAGGTCATTTTCTGTTTGCATAGCATGTACACCCTTCTGGTGGGTGGGAGGCATTGTAAAAACAATCACTGCTGTGCAGAGTTAGGAAGTGAGCCTGGAGAGGGATGGAAAAAACAGAACTCAGTGTACTTATTGCTTTAAAGCCCAAAAACATCTGCTTAGGTCATAAGGTTTGCTGGCCCACTCCAAGCTGTGTCCCCACAGGAAAATACTGTTCCAGTTAATACAGACTACTGCAGGGGATTGCAGGAGACTTGGGGAAAGCCTGTCAGACAACAACATGGTATAAATAGAAAGGAAGCATCAGATTTGATGCCCTTACCTTCAAGCAGTAAATAGAAACCAGAGCAGTCTCCCCACAGCTGAGGAGTCACCACTCGTGCTGGACTGGCCAGGCCGGGATCCCAGCTCTTGTTAAGACCCTTGCTCAATAATAACATGCTTTATTGTCCTGTTTTCCTGGCTCCTTCCTGTTGGCAGTATCTTTATTCACACACAGTCAAGTCATACAAATTCACTGGAACAGCAGCAGTTTATAAAAGAGTGTAAGAATAATTATATTGAACTGAAATTAGAAAAAAACACATGGCCACCTGTCAAGCAATGCATTGCTTGTAACAGGTCACGGCAAGGAAACATTTCACAACATTGGCAGTGTATTCCCAGCCATGTTGCTTTTCCAGACCACAAAATACACAATACAAAAATACACTAAAAGTAATATTGGAGTTTGTAGAAATGTCTGCTGCAAAACAATTGCTGCTGTCTGATTTCCTCTATATTAATGCCCACGCTACGTTATGATAGAATACTTGAATAAACAGAGTTTATTTCTAGCTGAATTTGAACTTTAAAGTTGATCTCAAGTAAACTGTAAAGTCTTTGGCTCCCATCCTTGAAGTACATAAAGGACCTTAACTTTGGACTCGTGAGACTGATAAGGCAGGAAGTGAGCCCACAAGTGAGAATCCGATTGCCTTGGGCAGCAGCCCAGGAGGGAAGGGGAAACTGAAGTGCTGTACTTCACAGGATTTAATTTGGGGCTTTTCCCTGGACTTAACAAGTCTTCCCTGGGGCTGTCCTTTTACCTGATAGGCTTGAGATTTTCAAGTTTCTAGTAATCTAGTATAACTGCCTGTGTTTGAGGTCTGGGCTCTGCACTTAGTTGAGTGAACGCAGTACCTCTCTCCCTCCGTATTTCACTGCTCAGTGTCATTTTCCCTGTCCCTTTCCCCTCCTCTTCCTCCTCCTGGCCCAGTACCACTGGCATGGCCTCCTTCCATGTCAGAGAGAAGGATGCTCCAGTGCTTTGCTGAGGCTCACACTGAGCCCCACACAAGCTCCCTGCATTCCAAGTACCATTCTCTTAGTGTTTCCAGCCTTGAGAAGACAGGGAATCTGGTGCTGGCCGTACTGTGCAGGGATGAGCAGCTATTCCCTCAGGCTGGCACGCTTGCAGTGAGAATCTCAGAATGCTCAAGGAAAGTGACATCCAGAGTGGCCCTTGCTGTGAGGAACAAACTGTGAGCAGGCCAATGTGTTCAACTCTGGCATTTCATGCTTCTTTTCCTCCCAAGAGCCAATCTCAAAACATTTCAAACAAGAGATGTTTCAGCAGAGAGGAAGAATAAGGCACTGAAGGTGAACTCTTATGGCCAAGACTGATCCACAGGGCGCTGCCCCAGTCCTCAATGCTCTTCACTGAGCTGTTCTGTGCTCACATCATATGAGACGTTCTCAGAGGGGAAACCTTGTCTCAGCTCTGACACCACACACAGGGGCCAAGACCCACCTTCCTAGGCATGGCCTTCAGAGAAATCATCAAGAAGGACATGCATTGGAGGCCACACATTGGCTTCCCAGTGTCTAAACACCACCAGCTCGCAGGGAGGTCAGCTGTGGAAAGATGACCAGGATACCTGTGAGGTATAAAACTCTGTGTCAGCTGGCCACTGCTCAGCTTTCTCATCGTCATTGTCGCTGTCATCGCCGCTGGAGGGCTCGTAGCCCTGCATGGCAGAGGGGATCGGCTCCGTCTGCCTTCGATCCGCCTCTGCCTCCTTCTTCTTCTCTGCCAGCAGCTGCCTGTAGCACAGGTTGCAGACCCTCAGGGGCTTGGGGGACAGCCGGGGCATCAGGAACCTCTGCCTGGAGCAGTCGGCGCACACGACGAAGCCGCACTTGCGGCAGTGGTGCCTGCGGGTGAGCGTGGAGAACTTGGTCTGCGTGCAGCGCATGCAGATGTCCGTGGCCTTGTCTGGGATCCAGGGAGCCGCGGGCTCCCTGCAGGGCTGCCGGCCCGTCTTGCTCAGCAGGTGCTTGATGCACTCCTCCAGGTGGCTGATCCACTCCTTCCTCTCTGTCAGGGAGGCTGCGGACACCACAAAGGACTTCTTGGAGGTTTTAATCATCCAGCGGTTCTTCATCTGCAAGGTGTCTGGCAGCGTCTCCAAAGTGACATCTTCAAGGGGGATGATGTGCTGGGAGTTGTACTTCCTTTTGTTGATGATGATGCTGCCGTAGACGAGGATGTCGTTGAACAGGAAAAAGATGCGAGGCTTTGGCTTCTTGCGGCATTCTTTGGTTAAAATCCCTTCTCCCAGCAGCACCCTGCCCGGCAGGGCTAAGGGCTGCCCAGAGGCCCCAAAGCAGTTTTCCACAGCAGCGATGCGCTGGCTGTTGATCTCCGTGTTTGCAAGATGGTCCACCATGTCCAGCTCGCTCTGAAGAGAGGAAACAGAGAGGGAACAGGTGAAACTGCAGACATCTGCACCAGGGTGAAGGTGAGCAGCCAGTGGATGCACAGGTGAGATGCTCCTAATGCAGTCTGAGGCTACAGGTGATCTCATGAGCACTCCTCACTTTAGTTTGTTACCTTTCTAAATAAAATCTTCAAACTGTCTGACCTCATTTTGCAACAGCCCAAGCTATACTGGTTTATGCAGTTTCTGACTGCACACCTGCTTTCTCAAGGATTGCTTACAGACACACACCCCCCACAGCTCCATTTTGGGCCAGAGCTGAGGCAGGAACAAAAGAAAACTCTGTGCTATCACTTGTTCCTGCTGATCTTCCATCCATGACAAAAAGGCTAAAACAAAGAAATTTAAAAAGTCCTCATGATGTGAATAAACCCACAGAAGCTAAGCCTTTCCTCTGAAATCCCAGGACAGACAGTGCTTCCAAATTCAAGACACATTATTCTGAAAACAGTGAGCTCTGCTGAAGGGGAAGTGGAATGCAACACACTCATCTCTCCCACACCTCTGCACCCTCCTTCTCACACAGTCTGGGGGTTTGACATTGTGCTGTGTTTTTGTTCTAACAGGAAACCCAGGTAAGGGTAACCCTGAAGTGAAAGCAGCTGCTTGCTCTTGGCAGTCTGCAGTAAGGGAGGTGCTGCCTGTGAGTCGATTTTCTCCTTGCCCCTTGCAGGCTGGAAGGTGCTGCCCAAGGGCAGCTGCCCATGGGAATGTGAGTCATTTCCTCCTGCAGAGAGGTAGCTCAGCCATCACAAGGCACATCACAGGGCCATGTGTTGTTAGCCTGGTTGCTGCTGATGGTTGATAGAAGCACTCATGCAGAGCTGTTCTCCACTGGTATCCCTGTGCTCCTTGCCCAGAGTCCCTGCTGCCAAGGAGGCTGGAGGGAAGAGGAGGATGACAAAATGCCTGGTCCTGTGTGTGTGGAACATTCTACCCTTGTCCCTCACCCCCAGTCACCCCTTTGCTGAGCTGGAAGGGAAACCATAGAGCTGCTGCTGAAGGCTGCTGCACACCCTGCAGCTCTCAGCTGACCCATCTGGCAGACAGACTGGGCAACTCCTCTGAATTCCGAGCTTCCTTCTCTAGGGTGAAAAGGCACAAGGCCAAGACACAGGTTTAGCCATGGCAGACCTAAATGGAGTGACCCAGCCTGCAGGAACAGCTTTCTCTGAGAGGCACTGAGAGCTCCTGGAGATCTGCCTTCCTCAGGTCCCCCTCCAGCTGGAGGGAGGGATGGGAATCCTCAGGGCCTCAAAGCCCTGGAGTGCACTGGATGGAGATGGGCACTGTTGGGCACATCCACCCATGTGGGTGGGTACTTTACATTTACTGAGTTCTCTGGCCAGGCTGCAGCCAGAGGAGGATCCAGGGGCTGCCTCCAGCAGCAGGGGCTGAAAGCACTCCCCAACCAACCTGCCATGGCACAGACATGCAGCAGCTGGGCCAAGGATCTGTTCCTTGTCATCAGAGAGGAGAGAGCCTCCATTCAGCGTGGCTCCATCAGCCTGAGTGGATCTGTGCAGGGAGAGGAGATGTCCTGCTGCAATAAGCACCACGAGTTTTTACCCTCTCCCTCTTAAATACAAAAATGAAGCTGAAAAACAAACAGGCAGGGCAAACTGCTGTCCACAACTGTGCACCAAACTCCCTGACTAGGGTTATCCAGACTCCCACCTACCCTGGGATGTGGTCTCTCCACAGATCCCTGGCTGAGGAGTTTCTGTGTGAAAGAACAAGATGAACACACAAATAATAAAGGAAAAACTCAAATTACAGCTTGGGATCCTTGGTGTGCAAAGACTGTAAATGCAATAATATACTGGCAAGAAGTTTGGGCACCAGCAACACCAAATGGGATAAAAACCAAAGCAGTCCCACCAGTTTCCTTCCCTCATGCTTCTGGGTTATGGAGCTCTTAGCCTACCTCTTTTATTTTATGTAGTTTAGAAGCATGGCCCAGCCTCTCAAGAACTTATGGTACTTGACATGACTTGTTTCTAGGGATCTCTGCACACCAGATTCCAGTGGAAACTAAAATATTTTTTTCAGATATAAAGACCTTGCCTGCACAGAGCCAGGAAACCTGAGCTCCTTTTCAAAGAGGAGTGTAAGCTCTGCTGCTGTGAAAGCTTTAGCTGCTGCACTGGGTCCCTGCACAGAAAGCTCTTGGACTTACTGCATGGAGCAAAAGGAGAAGGGGCTGGACACAATCCTGTAGTGTGAAAAAAAAACTGAAGGTGAGCTCTCATTACACATCAGACTTCTACCTGCAGGTACGTCCTTACTCATCCACCCTCTGGTTTGCTGCCTAGTTAAAATACTTCGGGTTAACCTAAGAAAAGCCAGCTGTGTCATGGGAAAATTTTCTCTGCTAAGACTAAAATTGTTGGCTGCTCTTGAAGGAGTTTTGGTGGGATGCAAAAGCAGAATGTTTTCCTCCCATCTCTCTCCCCCCTCAGGCATAAGTGACTGGAGAACAGCACATACACATAATAAAAAGTAAAAAAAAAATTAAATGGTAGGAGTGGGACTTACAGTGCCTACTTTTAGGCTTGGACAACTCACTCTATTATCCCTCTGTGTTATCCCTGTTCAGGTGGGGGGGGGAGAAACAGCCATCTGGGGGGCTGACTCATCACATCCCACCACAAGCCAGATCCATCCTGCCCCGAGTTCCACACAGCGCTTGGCTTGACTGACCACATAAAACCCAATTTCATGTTAATACTGTGAGTCACTGCAAATAATCCACAGTTTGGCTTTGGAATGCAAGCACTTTGTGAATCTGGTAAATAAAGATAGCTGCTGAGTGTTACTATGGTCTCCTTTCCTGGGAGATGAGAGCCTCTCCCTTTGGAACAAAGTGAGGGTATGAAGTCTAATCCAGTTTATTCATTTTGGTAAATGTTTTTTTCCTGTTTGCTCAAGTTTGCTGTGTCAAGTCAGCATGGTCACAGTGCTTATTAGCAAGTGCTACATATGCCCATGTACCACATGCAGCAGCAGCAGCTTACCCAGCTGAAATTAGGGTGGTAAGATGTATTTTTCTGGCACACTGCTTTTCACAAAAGTTTCTGGCATGGCGAATTCTGGGGTTGTTTTTTTCCTCAAGATCTGCTGGTTCTGCATGTGATCAAGTACTATACAGTGAATATGACTGATGTTCAGAGGAAAAAAAACACAGCTTGGCACTCCCCTCCAGAAGTAAGCACACCACAACACTTAACAATGAGGGCTTGTTCACTTGTGATTATAAACAGCCATGTTGGTGCCTGCCAGGCACAGCATTTCAACTTCAGCTCACGGGTCAGCAAGTCTGGGGTATGTTTTCCAAGTCTTTATGTACCTAAGGCTTAGGTGTACCGATGCAGAGAGCTGTTCTACCTGATCCCTCCGTTCCTGCCATCAGGCAGAACTGACAGCCCTGGTATCCTCTGCATACCTCATGCATACCACACATGGGATGGTCCATGACACCCAGATCCGACTGCTGAGGACTGCCAGCAGAAAACGCCCCGAGCCTCATCTCTCTGCAGCTTTCCCTGACTCCCTCTTTCTGCTTTGCTCTGCGAAATCTCTCCTGGAGTTAGGGCTGGCATAAGCTCTTGCTCACCAAGGACAGCAAGTAGGATGCAGCTGCCCGAGCATGCATTTAGAGGAAGAAGAACAAAGTTCCTCTCCTTTCCCTGCCTGGAGGCATTTCAGCTTGCTTCTCCCTTTCCCGGCATGCTGTAACTGCTGGGGTAAGGAGGGCAGGCTCTGGTAACCCTCTTCCTGTCATGCTTACGAGGATCCCAATTCAGCACATGCACATTTTGGGACTGGCTGTCACATCAGGCCTTTAAGAATGTCATAGTCCCAGTGGGACACGGACTGACTGAGCTGCCGAGCTTCTCGCCACTGCTGCTCAGCACAGGGCAGAGCAGGGGACGGCGGGGCAGCGGCTTTAGGAGCTCAGACTGATGATAGCGAACCCAGCTGCTGGCAGCCTGAGCTCAGCTGCGGCTCTTGCAAGTGCCAGCCAGGCTCAGAGGCGCCCAAGCACCAGAGGAAGGGAAGGAAGGGAGGGAGGAAGGGGGAAACCCACGAAACTCAAGGCAGAGCCTTACCCCGTCCGTCCCCCCGTCCCTGTCCCGCACTCATCCCGAGGCGCTCCGGCCGCACCTCCCGCTCCGCCGCTCTCCGGACCCGTGACCAACGACACGCACGGGCTGGCTCCGAGGAGAACCACCGAGGGAAGCGACAATTGTCCCTCCCTGTCCCTCCCAGCGCCCGGGAGCTCATGTGCCCCTCTGGAACAGGCGCACGGCCCAAGCGGGGTCCCGCTTACAGCTCCGCAGCGGAACAGTGTCCGGGGTTTGGGTACACGGGCAAAGTTAGCAACTTAAAGAGTCCCCCCAAAAACCCCTCCCTTCCAAAAACCCCAACACGCCTTCCCTTCTAAAAACCCAACACACTCGCCCGTCTGGGCCGCAGGCTCCGCACACGCGTGACGGGACCCCGGGTGAACAGCACACACCGCGGCACCCCCGGGATGGGCAGCACACACCGCGGGACCCCCGGGATGGGCAGCACACACCGCGGCACCCCCGGGTGGGCAGCACACACCGCGGCACCCCCGGG
>VYZP01018007.1:0-16353 GCA_013400635.1 Hypocryptadius cinnamomeus | reverse complement strand
CTGCCTGTGCCCCACGGGTGCCTGTGAGTGGGACTGCCTGTGCCCCACGGGTGCCTGTGAGTGGGACTGCCTGTGCCCCACGGGTGCGTGAGGGTGGGACTGCCCGTGCCCCACGGGAGCGTGAGGGTGGGACTGCCCGTGCCCCACGGCTGCCTGTGCCCCACGGCTGTGTGCCCCGTGCCTGCCTGTGCCCCATGGCTGTGTGCCCCACACCTGCCTGTGCCCCATGGCTGTGTGCCCCGTGCCTGCCTGTGCCCCATGGCTGTGTGCCCCACGGCTGCCTGTGTCCCATGGCTGTGTGCCCCGTGCCTGCCTGTGCCCCATGGCTGTGTGCCCCACGGCTGCCTGTGTCCCTTGGCTCGTGTCCCCGGAGGACGGTGTGTGTGCCCGGAGCTGTGTGTATTCCATAGCTCCGTGTGCCCTGCTGACATCCAGCACCCTCCTGCACGCTCTCCGCTTGGCCCCACAAGCCTAACTCAGTGTGCTCAGTTTGCTGGCGGTTTTAAGTTTCCAGTTTCATCAGCCCCTAATCACAGCACATTCCACCGGGCAGAAAGGTACACATGGATGGCATTGTACAAAGATTTTTTCAGCGATAAAGTACCCCCAGTGTTTTACAGTTAAGAAGATGGGTATAAATAGAACTACACATTACACTGGCCCAAAACAGAAACCAGACCTCCTCCCAAGCTTTGGATCACAGCTTCTAACCACTTTTGTGGTTACAGTTACACACGTCTGGGTAGAGAACGAGCTATTAACACCGGAATTGGCGTTGCAGAGAAATCTTTTGCATTCCCCTCTCCCACTGACTCATCCCCACCTCATGACAGTGCCAGAAGGGTGCTGGGGCTGTGGGCAGAGGCTGTGAGTGTCCCCCAGCACTGCTGAAGGTGCTGCAGGGCAGCCGAGCTCTGGCCCTTGCCAGGTGCAGTCACACAACCCCAGGCCTGTGCTGATCTATAATTCAGGTGCTTGCTCACTTTCTGTAATAGCTTTTCTATTTTTAATGGGAAGTGATGGACCTGTCAAGGTATAAGAAATATTTTTTTTCCCAGGTTTTCATTTTCTTTGGTAATAATAATGTAGGCTGAGAAGCTCACGTTGCACTTTAGAGCTAAAGTGCTTGGTAATCATGGGAGGTTCCACAAGACCTTATTTCTTTACACTTTGTGTTTGTGTCAGACAAGCAGATAAATGAGGACACAGACTAAGTTCAGTGCCTAGCAGAGTATGAGGGAGGATTTCAGAGGGGGCCATCACTGACAAACCCCTGAAAACCTGGGAGAAGGCTCAGCACAGAGGGGAGGCTGCTGGGCTGAACAGATTCAGGTTATCACTCTATATATATATATATATATATATATATATATATATATATGTATATATATATATATATATACACACATATATATATCTCAGGGCTTTAGTGTGGGGTCTTTCCAGTCCTCCTGCCTTTTCTGTGGGACTGAGTGGTCTGTGGGTGCAAGGAGCATGGTCTGCCTTTGCAGACTGGTTCTCACACATGGCAGCTGGTTTGTGTTGAGCTGGAGTACCAGCTCTCTGTCTGGCTGCCTTGGGAGCAGTCTGCTAACTCTGGGGAGATTTGCCCAGCTTAGAAATTAATTCTCTACAGAATGCTGGAGGTTTTTAAACAAGGCCTAACTGTAAATATCTGTAAACTATAAATAGACAAAGCACTGAACTAAATATGCCAGAGTTTGTCTTAGCTGTCAGACTAATTCAGATCTAACCAGCACAGATTATTACTCTGAAACTGTTTTTTTCCCTCCTGTATGCTAAAATTATTCAGAATTTGCTCTCATGTTATGCTAATCATAGTCTTTATTACTGAGATGTAATAATTTATTTTTCTTGTTGTTTCTCAGTATGCTCACCTGGACAACACATCAGCCAAACACAGCACTGGGTTGGCCAAACCACCTGGGATTTGAAGGTTTTTTCCTTTGTTCCTCTTCAGTCAGAAGCAGAGGTGTGCTCAGGCAAGTGTTGCATGAGGAAGGGAAGCCCCGAGATACACTCTGTGCTTACAGTCAGTATTAAGCTGTTGCAATTGACAGCAGACTTTCTGTTGGTATTTTGTTTGTTTGTTTTGGAAGCTCTTACATACTTGCTTGAATTCCTTACTGAGATACAAACTGGGAGTTTCACCAGTAATCTTAAGAGTTATTTGATAGGCAGGCTCAGGAGCTCTGTTTTTCCTGGCTGTAAACCCAAACATTTGTGGGACCACTTGAAAAAGCTGCAGCCCAAATTACCAGCTTTTAATGCAACTAGAGCAAGGTGAAGAGATTTTATCTGATTGCCTCTGGCATTTTCTCCAAAGCCACTTGTTTCTCAGTAGCAGAAATATCTTGCCCAATTGGGATGCAATAATTTTAAAGCAAGTAAAGGAAACTGCAGCTGCTCAGCTGAGTCAGCCAAAGGTAAGCTCTGCAGGGGAGAAAATGTTTTTTTATTATCTTCTAGTGGCAAAATTACTACAACAGCCTGCAGGAAAAGATTAGATTATAATAGTAACAAAAACATCTGTTAAATTCTCAGCACAGTGTATGTTTAGTGCATGTTTGGAAAAGAAGAAAAAACAACCTAGGCATTTGATAAAATTCTTTTGAATAAAACTCAATATTTAGATTCAGTTTGGGATGTTAGGAACCCACTGTGATCATAGGATCGACTGTAGTTTTAACTAATTGACTACATGGGGTATTTAATCAGTGGACAAGACAGCTTTTAGCAATGGAGATTTACTGAATTGAGCTTGGCATACTGTGACCTAATGAAGGAATAAGACAACTTGTGTTCATCACCCAGGTTACCTGTAGGGATGAGTGACCTCTGTCCTGAGTGAGAGTGTGGGGTGTGGGGGATGAATGTTTGTCTGCTCTGGCTCCCGGGGGATTCAGCTAATCAGCCTCTTCAGAAATGTGTACCTTGCCGTGATTGATTTGTGTCTCTGAAGCCCTACCAGCTCCATCTGCCTGCTTTAGAAATGAGTTGTTCCGAGTGTGACAGTGCAGAAGCCACATCCACGCTCAGCTCTGCCAGTGCAGGCTGGAACTTCAGAGTGCCAGTTTCCAAATTCTCGCTGGTCCACATGCCTTGAGGCTGCTGCCCAGCAAACCTGTTTCAGAGGCTGCTTGTGCCTCAGGGCATCTCTCAGCCCTGGTGCAGGAAATTACCCACCCTGGCTGCAAAGTGATTGTCCAAGTGATGAAAGTATTCCTGAAAACAACCTTTGCTTGCTCCTCTGCCTTTTGCATAAAGCAATGCCCAATCAACGTGCTTTTGTTTTTACAAAGGCACTGCTGTGCTTTGCGTGTGTGGAGCACTTTATCCTCAGGATCTTCAAGAGCAGCATAAATTCTAGTAACTGTGAGGGTTTGTACCCTTCTCACAGCGAGTTCCACTCTTGGAGAGGTTCATTTGGTCACAGGGTGCTTGGTCACTGGCATAGAGCAGTGGGTTATATGCTATTGTCCTCAGCAGCAGCAGGCTCTGGCTCAGAGTGAATCACCCGGGCTGAGGAACATCCCCCAGAGCTCCTGACTCACAGCCCCGTGTGCCTCCCCACAGGGCCATGTCCCAGCTCATGATTCTCAGTGACCCTTTCAAAAGCTCTTGTGTGCAAGGACAACAAAATCTCTCACATTTGCAGATTCTAAAGTTACAAGTTTGCCTTGGTGTTTGCTGCACCCTTCCCTGCTCGGATCTCAGCCCTGCTCCCTGCTCCATGAGTGCAGTGCTGCAGAGTTGGAACTTCAGTCTTGAATAACCAATAATGACCAATAATTTCTGAGTGGATCCAGTGGGTTGGTTGTGAGGAGTCTCCAGGCTGCACCCAGGAACTGCCCAGTGCAGGGACTCGCAACAAGGGAAGCTCAGAAGTCTGAGCTCTCCTGGGGAGCAGGATGGGTGAGCACACACTGATGACCGAGCAGGAGCCCTGACATGCTGCAGCCCCTGTTCTGAGTAGTGTTCCCTGGTAGTGGGAACAGGCTGGAGTTGAAACACAAAGGGTGAAGGTGAGGAAAAGCTGAGGTAAGAAAATATAAAATGTCAGGACTGTGAGAAGGTGCAGGTGTTCAGTGCAGAGAAGGATGTAATATTAGAAAAAAATGTATGAAATTAATGTGGGAAAAAAGAGGTGTGTCCAGAAAAGTTACTGAATGCTTTTATCAGCATGCTGTGAGAGAGTGCTGCCCCTTCTGAGCTCAGCCTTCCTTCCAGAAGGCACCATTCTGATTCTTCTGAACTCCTTTCCTACTGCTGCTGTTCTGTCTGAACAGTGATCTCCTATTCATTGTGCTTTTATTGCACAAGATAAATCATGGTGAACAAATAACAAGTGAGCAAGTGTTTCAGACTAAACTGAGGTAGATTAGCCATTTCAAATATTGAAATAGGGAAAAAGCATGGGGAACAGAGTGTGATAATCACTGGTTAATGCAAAAAGATGTAAATGACTGCTTGACTGATTAGTCAAAGACAAATAAAAGAGTGTCATTCCTGAACCCTGCTTTGCCTATGGATATAGCTTCCATTTATGTGAAGAACATGCTTTGGTCTCTTTCCTTTGTAACTGCTACCCAGGCTGAATATGTGCATTGCTCAGAAAGAAAAAACCTTCTCTTTGTAAGGGACCTTGCTCCACATCAGTGTCTTTTGTGCAGGAAGGCATCTGCTGCCATTGCCTGGGGAAGGTTCATGCATTGAGTGCATGTGCAGAGATCTCTGGGAAAGGGAACAAAAAGGGAAATCTTAGTTTCCTTTTGTTATCTTCAAATATAAGGGAACACAGCCAGTTAGTGTGGGTTTTTTCCAAGGTGTTCTGCTGACATGCTGGAAACCAAGAGAGCAAACCTCAGCTTGGCTGAGATCCCTATCCATTGACATGCTGGATCTTTAAGTACAGAGGTGCTGATCTGAATGAGGAACTGGGGATTTCTTCTGAGGTAGAAGAGGTTTATTGGCTTTTAGAGATTGTGTTGCTGCCTGAGCGGTGCAGGATGTAGGAGATGTGACACAGAGGATGTATGAAGGAGCACACCTTAATTTGTGAAGTGTTAAAATTGGTGTCTGGTTGAGAAACCAGAGGGATGTTGTGTAATAGGAGGTTTGTGGTTGCTGTTGGGGGACATCTGAAGGAGGAGTTGAGAATTCTGCTCTGTACTTCAGCTCAAGCTCTGCAAAAATTGTCCATGTCCAGGTGGTACCATTGTGCAGGAGGCTTTGGTTTTCTTTTTATTTTCTTTATTTTTAAAATTTATTTAGTTTTTTGCTTTTGCTTTTGTTTTTGTTTTATCTGTTCCCAGAATGCCATATTTAATCTCTAACCTCACCCCTGAAGAGCAGCTGGGGGAAGGCACTGCAGGTTGGCTCTGTACCATTTGGCTTGTTTGATTTCATTAGCTTGGGAGCCCTCACAAATGCCTCAGGCCATGCACCTCCTTGTGGACCCAACTTGGGAGAATCTCTTGTGCTGCTGCATGCATTAGCCTTCATTAATACAATTAGCATAATAGCGATTAGGATTCATTATTCCCAGCAAAAAGATAAAGCTGGTAATACATATCTGTGAATCAAATTCCTCAGCTCCTTGTCTTGGGATTGCTTCATTTTGAAGTTGTTTGCTGTTTATATCCTTCCATCTTCTAGAAAAAAAAAGAAAGCCACATAATTGTAAAACTGTTTGGGTCAGAGAATGCCCCGGGATGATCTTTCAGGCATGCTAAATAGGTGAAGTGATCTATGGGACCCTCACAGCTCTCACAGCCACTCAACAGTCAAAACTGCAAACTTCATCTTCTTCAAGCACAAAAGCTACTTAGTTTCCCCATGTTGAAGACTTTTTATAATAGCAATAAGACAACTCTAGAGAGAGCCATCTAATATTAACTCCAGGGAGTAATCATCTAATCACAATCTGGGGGTGATTTGAAGCACTCATCTGGACCAAATGCCTCACAACACCCCAGGAGTGGTTTTATTGCATGATAGCAGTACCCCATTGAGCCTTATTGCTTAATTAAAAACAAATTCCCAAGTAATTTTTTTGCCTTTCCATAAAAACACAGTAGTACATGGCATGTATAAAACATCCATTAAATGATGGTGGATGCAAATTTACATTGTGAGATACAATCCGTTTCTTTACCACTTGGGGTTGAAGTTAAATGTAAAACCATTTCCTATAATCTGTGCACTGCTGTGTTTAGAGAGGAATAAATATGGGAAAGAGAGGTTCATTGTATGATGCCTTGTTTTTATTAAGTGATATGTTTGGTCCCTTACAAAGGAATTCAAATTCTCATCCATCTTGCAGACGCAGGAGTCAGTCATCATTGTGGCCTTTTCTATTCTTCCTGGAGATTTCCTCAGCTTGCAGCATTCCAGGGCAGCTTCTGGGGAATGCTGTCCTGGTGTCTGGGATTGCCATGGCTCTCAGAGCAGAGAGCAGTGCTGGTGCTGGGTTTGGGATCACACAGCACACTGAACAGGGTGTCCCCACGTGTCTTTGTGGGTTCTGCAGTCTGACAGGGATTAAGCCTGGGAGCTGCATGGTTTATCCCCTTTGGTGGTGCTGCCCACAGCTGACCTCAGGCTGTGGCTGAGATGCCTCCAGGTCCTGCAGTTTCCCTGGGAAAAATGCTAGAGCTGTGCAAGGGCCCCTGCTCTGCTAGGGACCCAGACTGTACATGGCAAGAGTGTGAAAGTCCTTCCAGTTTCTGTAGAGGAGTGCCTGTGCTCCCTGACACCTCTGCAGAGTGCTTTCCTAGCCTCAAGGACTCTGAGTGTTGTTTACATGGGAAAAGAATAAGATGAATGTGTCCTTACAGAGCATGAGAATCTGTTTGTAGATAGGGCCAGGGACTCACAGATAGGGAGGGAGGGAAGAAACCATCAGTTCTAGAAACTGCTACTAATTGACACAGACTGCTGCTCATCCAAGGCCGTGTTAAATTCCTGAACTTACAGAAAAAGAACAAAGGCTTAGTACAGCTATGAATAGTGTTTTGTTATAAAAGAAAAAATAAAGGGGGGGGGGTGTGTATTACAGGGGGCATGGAGTACAGGATTCAGGGAGTCTGTACCTTCAGAGATGTCAGCCAGTGGGGAAAGGAAGAGCGTGATGTGGCCAGGAACTTAAGATAAAGAGGGGGCTGCATCCCCCAACAATTTGAGAGACCCCATGGGAAAAACCCCATGGCCTCCCCCATTATTCAGAAAAAGTTACAGGGCTCCTCTGTCTCCTTTTTGGACACAAACCTCTGGTGTTGTGGGTTTTTCTGCATGCAGGGGAAGCAAATCCAAGTTTTTAAATGTTTATTGAAAATCATACAGGGAGTGATGGAGCCACTGCTCAGAAGTCCTAAGCTGTAACTGGGCTTTTGGCCACAGCACTGAAATAAATGGGGGCAAAAAGGGTTGATATGACATTTTCCTCAGATTTCTTTGTTGGGTTACCTTTAATTGAATGTAGACAATCTTGCAAGTACAAATTTTTAAATAAAAGCTGAGAATTAATAGTAACTATTACTCTGGTTGTTCCAGGTGCTGCAGCCTTCTCGTGGTATCTACAAGCTCAGGATAGAGGATGACACTTGTCAGTCTCTCCCACTGTGGGCCCCACTCTGTGTTGTGCAAATCCTTCTGGTTTTCCCTATCACATGGTGATTCCCCAAGGGAGCAGTGTGAGTATCTACTGCTGCATTTGGGGTTATGGAGGTAGTGTGCTTTCTCCTGTACTTAGATTTTGTAAAAAAATAATGTTGAGGGTTTTTTTTTGTGAACACTTTGATAGAATGCTTTGCTGACTTCATTTTTAATGTGTCATTAGAGATGTGTTAAATGTTGTGGTAGAGGATTTGTTATAAAGAGGTTGCAGCATTGTACTGAGAAAATGGATGAGAGTAAACTGTTGCCTGCTTCTGCTGCCTGGGAACAGTCTGAAAGAGCAGGTAAAAGAATAATTAAACCTGTGTATTTTCAACAGTTCTGTACTAACCAGGGACATTGCCGGGTCAGAAAAGGACATTAAAGAATCTGACAGTGCTCTTGAACAAGAAACATTTTTACCTGAAAGATCTCTGCTGGCATGATTAGGAATGCCATTATCTTGCTTTGATCTGACTCTCCAGGACTGGCTGCTCACACAGCTGACCCAGAGCAAGCAGCCAACAAAGGAAAGCCCTAATGGACTTAAATACCTTTACTGAAGGGTTTCTCTTCCCATCAGATCTGTGTCATTTTACAAAGGCCCCTTTCATCTCAACGTGCCTGCTGGAGCTGGCTGGCAGCAGTGGGGCCAGCACAGCCCTGGCTAAGGCAGGGTGTGGCAGAGTGGCTGTCACTGCTCCAGCCCTGTCCCCCTGTGCAGCCCAGGGTGGAGCTGAAGGGTCAGCAGTGCTGCAGCCTGGATGTTGGGCAGGGCTGGTTCTGCTTCAAAACCTACTGCAAAAAACTCCCAAACATACTGTGGGAGATGCCCTACCATGGCTGGGTTTTAGTGTTTTTTGTTTTTGTTTTTTTTTTTTGTGTGTGTTTTTTTGTTTTGGTTTGCTTTTTTTGTTTGTTTGTGTTTTTGTTTTGGTTTGGTTTGGTTTTTGGTTTTTTTTTTGGTTTGGTTGGGGGGTTTTTTTGTGGGTTTGTTTTAGTGGGTTTTTTTGTTTGGGTTTGGTTTGGTTTGGTTTTGGGGGGGTTTTGTGGTTTGTTTTTGTTTTTGTTTTTTGGAAGTAGGTTTTGAAGCAGACCAGGGGTTTGTTGGGGTGGGCAGAGGCACACCTTGGTCATGTGAAATACCTGCCTTACTCTGACTGCAGCAGAGCACAGACCTAATATAGATAACATACAGCTAAGCTTTAGGGCACAGAATAAAAAATTATATCTGCCTTTATTTGGCCTTTTAAATGAGGAGTCAGGAGTCTTCTTTTGATGGTTCTGGGATATTTATGACTCCCTTTAAGAGTATATCCTTCCACTGAGGAAATGAAGAATGTGATATTTTAGCTGCTGGAAATGCCTGGTGTAGTTTGGTTCTGTTTCCCGATTTCATTTTGACATGGTAGGCAATTCAGAAAATACATTTGCAGCAAGGAAAATGGAGTTGTTATGGAAACATCTGAGTGAGGCAGCTGACACGGGGTAAGGCAAGCACCAGATTCGCTGTGCACACACACACACACTGAAACAGCGAGTTCATGTAAGGTAAGGGAGCAGTGTCTAGGCACTGCCTACTTCCTGGGTGGGTTTTCTGGCGCAAGAGGGAAAAAAAAAAAACCAAAAAAAAAAAAAAACAAAAAAAAACCCCTCACTTTAAAACTGTGAGCATGTGGCTCCATCTTCTGGTACCATAGCAAAGTGAGTTGCTCTGGATATAGACAGGTGAGATTTCTATATCATTTTTATGTTAGCTTCTGCGAAAGCAACGACAAACCCAGCAGCAACAATAACAATAATGAATTAAAATACCTGTGCCCTAGAGCCAAGCTACGAATAGATTTCCTGAAGCCACAGACCATTCTGCATGGAGAAAACTGCCTTTTGAAACATTCTCTTAGATGTTTAGCCCCCAGGTGGAAGCGGTGTTTGCTCAGCGTGGGCTCTCCCAGGGCAGCCCGGTGCCCCTGTAGGTGCTGCTCTCCTGCTCTGGGCTCTAGCATGCATTGCTTTGTTCCCCTCTGCAACAACATCTTTGGCAAAGCAGCTCAAATTCCTGATGCATCCTCGTGGAAATGCTAGCTGGGTAGAAGCAGGAGTGAATGGCTCTTGGAGGCAGACTGCCAGAAGTCAAAAGAAAATAAAGCTGTTTTATGACTTCACCAAACAGTGAATGTTGTTACAGCGCATATTGCGCATGCTTAATTGAGCTTGATTACTCAATCTGTTCACCTTAGCAACTCATTTTGGTTTAATCAGAAGTAAGTCATTGTTCAAAACCAGGAGGTGTTATCATTTGCTGGGTAAACCTCGGGTTTTCGAAATAATCCTAAAGAATTGCCCCAGCTTTGCTGCTTTAGAACAACACCCACCACAACGAATCAGAACAAAAGGTAATTATCTTGTTGAGGTACTGTCCTAAAGCTATTGTTTGCAAGTCATTGCAAACAGGAGGCACTGCTCTGTAAACACAAAATTAACATTATGGACCATGTGTTTTACTTGGTTTATTCTGTGTACAGATGTAAGTAAGTTCTTTTTTTCCCCTGGATAGTGAGCCTGGGATAAAAGGACCCCAAATTCTTTGTACAAAGCACTAGTTTTCAGTCCAAACTACTTCATGGCTGAACTGTGGCAGTGAAGCTGAGGGAATAGAAATGTAATGGCCCTGTGCTTGTGCTACTCTAAGATCACTGCCATGAGTGATAAGTTACTTGCGTGCAGCATTGATCCGTGGGAGGGTTGTGTGGAGACCTGCTTGGAAAGAGTGTATTCCTGTATGGCAGGGAAACACAGCACAAAAATAATTCCTAAAGTAAGAACTAGCCAGAGCTCACCAGCACAGCCTCAGCAGCAAGGCTGTGGATCAAATCTAGAGGTGAAACCAGCCATTGCTCTTCACTCTGGTGGTTTTAAGGCCCTACACTGAGGGAAGCATTTTAAATGGCTACAGGCTGTGCTGATAAAATACAATTGCAACCTCCATAGCTGGTATTTAGTGTTTCTAACCTGTCCCTGAGGCTGGGGTACGTTGCACTTCCCCTTGGCCCTACCTGAGGTTTTCTCTTGAGGCTGCCTCCAGTTCCTTCAATCTTTTTTCCCCCCTCCCCATATTTAACCTTCAGTTTCATCTTGTTTCATTGGTGAAACCAAGATCTAATTTCTACAGTTTATGTCTCTCTCCTTATCCTGTGGATTGTTCAAAGGGATCTACTCACCTTTTGCTGCAGACCTCTTTTATTAGGGAGTAAAAATCCTACCCGGAGTGTGTTTGATAAATCAGATATTTTGCAGACATCTGGAGATTGTATTTGCAAATCCCCAGCCAGCTTGTTTTGTAGTCATTGTTACCATAATTCAGGTTAATGTTGTTGCCACTTTTTACTTGCTAAAACACATGTGGTGCTTTATTGCTTAAGGAAAAAAAAAAAAAGTGGCTGGCTTGGAACAGAAGTTCTTTTAAAACCCTTCCTGAAAGTTTGCTGTTTGGAGAAACAAATGTCAAATCAATTGTCCTATCTTTGAATTGCCATTCTGAAAATGCAAGCTGTGAAAAGAGATTACTTGGGTCCTGCAGTGGGGAGAGTGTAAGAGTCTAGATTGAGAATTATGTACCAATGGAGACCTAAAATAACAAGTGGAACAAGTAAACTTTTAGCTTTTCCTGTAAAGATTTACTTAAAAAATATTAGATCCCAAGCGAGGCTGCTCATGCCAAGTTTTAAATCTCATTTGAATTTTTATAGCTGTTATAATCTCTGATATATAACCTTGGAAATAGGGGCTCGTAACAGAAATGCCAAGTCCCTTGACTATTGCCTCACAAAAAAGAGTTGCTGTAATAGGCTGCAATTCTGAGACAAGTTTGCAAGGCTGGCTTATGTCTGCATATCATCATTCAAATGGGTCTAAGCTGGGCCCTTCACATTATCTGAGGTTATTTGTGTACGTGATGAGCTGTGTGCAGCCGTGCCAGCAGTGCAGCCTTCCCAGCAGAGCAGCACAGCCCAGCCTGTCCTTATCCACGGAAATGCTCCCACAGGGAGAGCCCTGGAGCTTGGACATGCTGGTAGGGAAAGTAAAGAACAGCTTATTTGCTGTTTTTCTGTCCTTATTCTTCTGCATTTCTGCACAGAAGAAATAGAAGTTCCCAAAGAGCCAAAAGGATTCCACATGCCAGTGCTCTTCTCCCTCTCATTATCATACGCTTGCAATCAAACTCTAATTTTTGAAATAAAAAACCTGCAGGATTCTTTATTGGGACTATTAAACCTTCAATCTTCATTATTTAGGACGGCTACTTACCTTTTACTCAATGAAGCCATAATGCAACTGCTCCTATAAAAACTATTGAAATGGCTACTGTGGCAGTGAGTAGATTTTCCTCCGTGTAAAATAATCTTCTGTGAGTAAGACATAACTATCATTCACATTAATTAGGCAGCCATATAATGGGGTGTTCAATAGCTATTACATCATTTAAATTCTTCAGTGAGCACCTCAGCCACCCAAGAACTATCCAGCTGAACATTTCTGAGTCCATAATTTTGAAATAATCCTGTAGAGGAAGAATATGCATGGCAGAGTGTTGCAGACAATTTCACCAAGAAAAAAATTAATTTTATTCAGATTTATGGAATTATTTTAACATTTACAAGAAGTGCATAATCCTTTTCTTCCCTCCCTCCCAGAGTAATGGTGCTATAAAGTGGAGTCTATTTTGGGGCTGCACTGTGTGTACACCAGAGAATGTCCAAGGAGCTTGTAGCCAGAGGCTAGTGATGGCAGCTGGACACACAGACACACAACAGGCACATTTCCCTACACATTGTGCTATAAACCTGGGGCCCTGGAGCCACAAGGCTCAGCTGAGAAACCCTGACCCACAGAAAAGAGAGTGCAGTCCTGCTTGAGGTTTTGGTTTTGATGGCTTTTGCTCTTAAAAATCATATGAATCCTTAAGCATTGATATTCAGTTTGGGTTATTGATAAAAATTTTGAGGTAAAGCCAGAGTCCTTTGATTTGAATATTATAAATAATGTTCTAACTATGTTATGATATGTTTTTGTACCTTTTAAGATCAGTTCCTCAGTAAAATGTACATATGCCATGAGAGTAGGAGCTGTTCAGATGCCTGTAGAAAGGAATGGTTATTAGAAGATTGGGCAGTGCCTGAAAGCATATGAAAATAATATGTTTTAAATCATTATGGTTTGGCAATATGGGAATCGTTCTTAGCAGAATGAAAGAAAGGAATAACCTAAAAATAGGCTGGGGAGCAGGGCAGGATAGAATGTAAAGTTTAGACTGTGCCTTTTCCTATCAGTTACGTTATTTTAGCTTTCTCTTCTCAATGTACTGTACCTTATCTGACTAATAGTAGAAAGCAGCAGAGAGCTCTCTTCACAGGGAGAGCTCTTAGTTCAGTATTAAATGTTGGGTTCTCTGTAGTTTTCCATAATCCCTATCCAGCAGGCAGAGCCTGCAGAGGTAGGTGTCAAAACCCATCTGCAGGTAGTGTCAGGTGCTGTTTGTTCTGCAGCCCAGGAGGTTTGTGTTTGCCAGATGGAACTGCTCCTCTCAGCAGCAGATCCTCTGTTTCATAGATCCTCTATTTTTCATGTTTACTCATTGATTTAATTAAACCAGTACACTGAGGGAAATTTCTGCCTTACCAAAATCATTCATTTTCATCCCACGCTGTAGGGACTTAGAACTGGAATTACCATAGGAGTGACAGAATTAAGGGTGGGAATGACAGAATTAAGGATGGGACATGAGACAAGGGCAGGTCAAACCGCTGGGAAATTCCATGGAATCACTGTTGCTGTATGATTGGATTTGGTATATGGGACCATGGGCTGGTGAATGCTGCAGCACGGCAGGCTTGATCAGATTTATGGGAATGGGCACATGGAACTGTTCTGGTAAGGGGCTGAGGGATTGCCCAAGATCAGGGTCACCCTGGTTTTGAGAAAATACTGCTGCTGTTTCCTGAAAGCATGGTCTGGATCAGAATTTTGTGCTCTATCTTACACTTCTTTAAAACACTGGATGAATTGAAGACAGAGTTAACACCAGCTACTTGCTGCTGTTGTTTCAGTGATTTAATATGAGTTTGTCGGTCATAGATAGTTTTCTGGGGTTTCCACTGTATTGCTAACCATTTTTTAGATGAAATCCCTCTCAAAGAGGATTTTCCATGTGTTTTCTTGGATGTGAATTGGTTTCAATTTCAAACATTTCTTACAATGCAATATTTTGAGGTTTCGAACAGAAATTGCGTGATTTTTTGTTTTTCTATTCTTGCTTAAGTGTTCAAAATTCAGTAACTGAATTGCTTGTAATTGTTTTAGTTCATATTAGTTATAAATATACATACACAGTAATAGGGGAGCAGAAATGTGTGTAAGATAGTGAGACATTGCTGACTGCTGTTCATTCCCTGGCTAGTGAGAGTTTAGGTGTAAAAATCATTACAAAAAAGTCTCTGCTGAGTGCAATCCAGAGTTGACCATATGAAGGATGAAGCATATTAGAGACAGCTGTGATTAGTTCTCCAATTTCCCAGTATTAAATCCATTAGGTATTTACTGTCTCAGCTAATGAAGAGACAGGGAATGGCTGTGAATGAGCAGGGGAGGGCTGGTGAGCTGTCATTGTCACCTCTCCCAGTTTCTAAGGCAGTTCCTCGACCAGGACCAGGGAGTTTAATGTGTTCTAGGGCAGGTGAACGCTGTGCCAGGTGGGATTAGGTTGATTTGCTGGGGGTGGGCAGTGATCCAGCTCTGGGGTGGTTCAGCTGCAGTGAGCCATGGCTGTTTGGAACACCTGGAGGCTTTGCAAAAAGGCCTCTCAGCTGATTTACCAGCTGCAGGGAAGGATCCTGAATGCCTGGGCTCTTCAGCTCTTGTTATTCTGCATTTGTCACCTCTCTGTGCCACTAGCCTGGCATTACTCTGGGGAGCCCTTTGACATCTCCTGGGCTCTCTTCACTGTAAATATCAAAAGCCTTGCTCTTACCAAGGCACTGCCAGGCAGTGTTTGTTTTTGTGCTTGTTGAAATAGTTTAAAAAATGCAAGTGCCATCACTGCATTTTTTAGCATGCCAGTAGCTCTGGGAAGTTGTATCGTGTTCATCTATGTGTCCATATGGTAGAACATGTTCTGTCCTTCACAGCACAATGAGACATGATTGTGCCTAATTCCAATTTGTATGGCATCCCCATTAATGTCTCTTTCAGCCCTCCATTAAAGGCCCTTAATGTTAATTAACCGGACTATGCCAATAAAGTTCTATTAGCTTCCCCCTATTAATTTAATATTATAGGCATTTAACAGATGTCTTAATTAGATGTTACACTGAAGGCTATGAGCAAAATTAAAATTAGGTCATTGTCGTGAAAGGAAAGTTTCTGTTATGATTTATGGCTTCCACAGCTTTGTTTGTTTTTCCTTCTGACCTCTTACAGGAAACTGAGAGTTTTAATTTTAGAGAATGTTGAAAGGAGTAATGGGTGGAAGGTAGAATAATAACTTATGTCTAAAAACTTTAACACACACTGTTCTTACTTCACAGATAAAAGTTCTCATTGGTGTGAAATGACTATTTCCCCATAAAAAATATCTGTCCCTGGCAAGAACACTGTTTTCCCCATCTCAAGGGTAATACTTCATAGAATTGCAACAAAGATTTTTATTTCTATACCAACTGCTTCTATGTCCTGATTCCAAAGGATCTGTTCTTGAACACCAGAATTGCCCACACTGTGAGCTCATCCATTCAGGGAGGTGGTTTGTGTCTGAGGTGCCAGGGAGGTGCAGCTCTCCTGTGACCTCTCCCAGCAACAGGTCTGGAAAGGAAGTGAGAGCTTTGGGGGCCAGGTAAGTGTTTGTGTAGCAGTGGGGCTGCAGGTGGTGATGAGCTCTGGCTCTCTGCTGCCTTGTGTGCCCCCCAGTGCAGGTAAAAGCTCTGACTGCCCTCCCAACCCAGTTACTCCACTTTGGAGTGTGATTGTGTCAGGAACAGCTGTGTTCTCTTTAAAGAAATTACCCTGGTTGGCTACAAATGCTTGAATGGTGACAGGAAAAAAATTCCTAGGTACAAGTCTTTCATTTGATAGTGAAATTGATCAAAAGCTCCTGAAAATTACACTTAAAGCCACCACAGAAGCACTTTTATAACAGAAAAATGTTAAGCATTCAGGGGTCACTTCTACCTCCCAAACATGTCAGACCTGTCCAGTCAATGAGGGATTGTAATCTGGGCAATCAAAAATGAAGTGTACAGTAAAAAATAAAAAAGGGGCTGAGGACAAAGCACAATAGCTCTGTGACAGAGGTTAAATATTCATAAAGCAATTCTGTGGGTAATTGAAATACAAGATTGAATGGAGGTCACTTCCACCTGTGAATTCCTAGCTTCAAGTGCTTCCCTGTTCCAGGCTGTGCTGGTCCCTGCCCTGTGCCATGCCAATGTGTGTTATTGATAGATACCTGGCTCACCCTGAGGGCAGCAGGCTGTTAGTGGTACACATTGGTACAGGTACCTGGCTCACCCTGAGGGCAGCAGGCTGTTAGTGGTACACATTGGTACAGGTACCTGGCTCACCTGAGAGCAGCAGGCTGTTAGTGGTAGAGATTGGTACAGGTGCCTGACTCACCCTGAGGGC
>VYZP01018003.1:21865-47267 GCA_013400635.1 Hypocryptadius cinnamomeus | reverse complement strand
TTCCATATTTGGAATTCCATATTTGTATATTAAATGGCCCAAGGAGAACAACAAAAACTCCCCTCTCAGACTTCTCCCCCTGCAGCACAGGCTTCTTCTTGGCTGCTTCTCCCACCACTTATTATCCTAAAAAAAAATTGCAGGTGTACTCTGACAGCACCTTGGTGCTCTCAGAGCAGCAGGTGAGAGCCTGCAGTGCCTGTGCAGCTGTGTCTGATGTAAAATCAGCATCCCAGGGAGTGCACAAACTCACCTGAACCCTGGTGCTGCTGTGGGTATCCTGTGGGATGGCATAGGGCAGTGCCATGTCCCTGCCCTTCCCTTTCCTGCCTGGCCTGGGAGGAGACTCAGCTCCTGTAAATCCTGCATTTGTCAGGGTTCTCTCTCTGGTGTTGGCAGCACTTGAGGACGTGTCCCTGCTGCACCCACTGTGTCAGGGTGTGACTGTCCCAGTTGTGCCTCCTGTGGTTCAGTGGCAGCTTCTGCTTGGAATCTGCACAGCAACAGAAACCCTGGTTTGTTTTTAATGGGAACACAGAGTTGAAAAATTCAGAACTCTTACTAGTGGAAATGATGGTTTTCAGGTTATTGGATACCCTGAGAAAAATATGTTTGTGTTTGTGCTAAAGAGGGCGAGCATCAGGGTCAGCCTTGGCACAGACACAATTGGGAGCTGTGGGAGAGTTCAAGGCTCCTGGTGTTCAGGTATGGAAACAACACAGGAAAAAAATGAAAATAAAACTCCATCTGGATTAGTTTTTAGGAAAAAAAAAAAATTACTAACTCTTCCAAATATAACAACTCTTAGACAGAAGCAGGGTGAGGAGGAGCATGACCTTCCCCAGCATGAGGATGTCTTGTCCCTCCCCAAGTCAGGGCTTTGCTGTTGGGAGCAATGCTCAGTCTGAGACACTACCTGAAGAGAAAGATTAATGTGTCAGTGCTGGCTTAAGTTGTCAAGCACGTAATATTTCTTTTTTTTTTTCTAAAAAAGTAATTACTAGTGAAGTAAAGGATGGGTTTAGACATCCAGAGGTTTGAACTGACATGAAGTATTTGGTGCTACTATTCTAAGAGGTGATTTATCCTGGTGGGTCCAGAAGGCTGGGGCACTGAAAATATTTCTGGTTACTTTTACTGCTTGCCATGCATAAAATCCCTGAAAGAGAAGAATCTGAACCATCCTGAAGAGCAATACTGGAAAGAAACCCAGGATGTGTGGTGCCTTGCAGTTGGTATTCATATCTCAATCTCATTGTTTTCTTTCTGTTACCTGGAAAATTCCAGTATACTATGAATAATATTTACTGCTAAAACACCCCAACACTTTCACTGTGTTTTTAGAACTACAAGCTGCAGACCTGTAAATGGAGTGAAGGCAAGATTATTTGGCTGATTACCCATTTTTCCAATGATAGGTTTCCTTGTTGCGTGTGGAAACTAAATGATGATGTTTAAGTCACGACTGCACCTTGGCAGCCTTTGAATTTGGATGTGCAGAGCTTTCCTGGAGGTAATATCAGAGCCTCGTAGCACAGAGCAGTAATTGATGGGACTGATCTGCCAGTGAACCCTGCAAGGTGGAAGGAGAATAGCAATGACTTGCAGGAGCTGCAGTAATGAGCCAGGCTGTGCTTTACTCTGCTTTTCTGGGTGGGTGCAGCTGCAGGTTGCACAGACCAACTCTGTGCTGCACACTAAAGGGCATCCTCATCTAACTCCAGAATTTTAGTTTTCATTCATTCTAAATAGATCTATAAACTGAGAGATTTTGTGGGTGGTATAATTTCTCTTGTATATACATTGTGCTAAAAAGGGATTTTTTTCCCCCCCTTTTCATAAATCTTCCTTCTGAGCAAAATCCCTGTGGTGTTTGTAGTGTTCCTTTTGTGTTGTTTCATACAAAGTTACAGGATGGTTTCTTGTATATAACAAAACAGGTTGCTTAACTTAAGATTTTAAAAGAAAGAAGAGTTTCCTTCTGCCAAACAGTCCTTAAACTAATAAAGTATAACCTATTATGTATGGTTGAGTATTAATACACTTATTTCTGAATTTGGCCATGGTATTTCTTCTACTGAAAGAACTCTGCAAATTGCTGGCTTCAAACAAGGGCTGCAAAATGCCAGACTCACATCCTCTTATTTTATTCCTTGGCCAATATATTTCAGATTTCGAATTCATGCTTTTGCTTGCTTCTTGATATAAAACACTTCACTTGAAAAGCTCCTCTCCTTGGCAGTCACTGCTGAGGTGCTTGTGAGGACCCTGATGCTGCAGGAGGTGTCTCCAGCAGGGCTCACCTGGGCAGTGCTGATGTTTGGTTTGTGGAGTCAACCTGGTGAATGTGGAGCTGTGCTGGGATACTGCAGAAGAACCACCAAGGCTCGTAGGCAACGTTGAATGAGATGTTTTCTCATGGCTTTTGCAATTCTTAGCAGTGAAGGTGCATGTGAAAGTGTGATGTGAAAGCAGAAAATTGAGGGGGATTGATGAAATTGGTAACAGTTAAACTGAACGAGCCCATATCTCTGCATGTTGTGTAACACATCAAGGATGGCTTGCACAGAGCTTTGGCAATATGAGGAAAGTGGATGTTTAATCCTTCATTTCCTTGGCTTTTCCCTGTTCTCTGCATGCATCTCCAGCCCTGGCAGCACTAAGTTTGAATTGTTTGTTTGTTGGAGTTAAGGTGAGGGGAAGGCGAGTTTGCATTGCTGAAGATCAATGGCAGCACTTCCATTGACTTCCACGGGGTGGGAAAACAGCACCCAGGAATCAGGGGTGGGGGAAGGAGTGATGGGCCATTACTGTTTGGATCTGAGGAGAGGTGGGAGTTAAAAGGGTCATGAAGTTTATGCATTATTGACAGAATACCCATAATGACTCCTTAGGAGCTATTACGCAGTGATATGTGAAGGCCTTAGTTGGGGATGGTTTAATTTATGAATCATTTCTCTGATGGATTGCCTGCTCTGTCAGCCTGGCTACTGCACTAACTCGGGGTTCTTAATTCATTATGGAAGATTTTATGCAAAGTAATTGCTGTACAACACCACTCTTCAGAATGAAATAATGTGGCTGCTTTTCCCCTCCCTCCTGCTGGTGAAAGCTTTAGTTCACATTCTGAGCAATGCCCCATTTGTGCAGTATCATCTGGAAAAGCTTTGCAAGGGAGCAGCTCTGCTGAAGAAAGGAGTTCCTGAAATGTCCCAGGTTTTTGCACTTACAGGTCTAATCTTTCAGGTTTCAGCTTCACTTCTGTCTAATGAAGTCTCATGTTAATTCTGGCAGAGGGAACATATTGAAATTCTTCCTTCACAAATCCTCCAGAGGAATTCGGAACTTGGTTCTGAAATATCAGGGGTGAAATTTAAAAAGGTCTTTTTATTATTTTGGTGGTTTTCCTGTACAGTCTTGAACGAAGCTCATAATCTTCCTCTGCCTTTCTCTTCTTACTGCAAAACAAAATTGCCCCTGTGTCCTTTTTTTAGAGAAAGTGAAAAATTACTTTTTCAACCAGCACAAAATGAGGGAACTCAGTTTTACAGCGTGTGGAGAACCAAAAAAGTACAAACGAGTTTTGAAAAATTAGACAAATTCTGTTCCCATCTGCAACACTTAAATTGTGTGGCCTAGATGCAAGTTTTGCCTTGGGAAATCTAAAATGAATAGAATAGAAGAAAAGAATCTCAGAGTTTAGAAGGATGGAGCACCCCTCCTGCAATGAAAGGCTGGGAGAATTGGGGTTCCTGGAAAAGAAAAGCTTTGGAGTGACCCAGTTTTTTGGTGTGACCCAGTTGTGGCTTTCCAGTACCTGAAGGGAGTACAGTAAAGATGGAAAGAGATTTACAAGGGCCTGGTGTGACAGAGAATGGCTTCAGAATGAGGGGGGGTAGGGTTAAACGGGATATTGGGAAGAAATTTTTGCTTGTGAGGTTGGTGAGGCCCTGGCACAGGGTGCCCAGAGAAGCTGTGGCTGCCCTGGAGGTGTCCAAGGCCAGGTTGGAAGGGGCTTGGAGCACCCTGGGATAGTGGAAGATGTCCCTGCCTATGGCAAGGGGTAGCACTGGATGGGCTTTAAGGTCCCTTCAAACCCAAACTCTTGTATGCTTTTATAAGTCTTCCTTTCCCTGCTGATGTGCTGATCTCCCAGCCATCAGCCAGGCAGGACATTTCCCAGTGCTGACCCAGGCCAGGCTGTGACCAGCAAGGGGACACTGGGGACCCTCTTTGCTCTCCTGGTTCCCCTTCCCAGCAGGGGCTGCCTTTCCTGGAGGGCAGGGCAGCAGGGTCAGGTTAAACTCCTGTTCTCCAAGGCCTGAGGAGCTCGTCTTCCACACACAATGCAGGGATGTTGGAGTCAGCCCCAGAATAAGAGGCTTGTTAGTATGGTACACGCTTAATTTATTCTGCTCCTCAGGGTGTGAGTGGCGAGTCATTACTGAGCCAGAGCACAAACACAGAAATCCGAGGCATGGTTTTGACAGTTATTTTAAAAATCTTAATTCCTTCATTCTGCTTTCCTAATTCAAAGCAGGGATGGAACTGTACTATATTCTTGTGGGAAACACAAAAACGGATTCCTCTGGGGGGAAAAATTCAAATTTGAATATAAAAATAACTTGAGTGATCCTTTTTCTTTCCATTAATATGTCCTATTTTTGAAGTCTAGAGATGAAATCTTGTAAGTTTTTTTTTTTTTTCTTTTCTCCTTTCAAATAAATGGATGAATAACTAAAAAGTGCAGTCCCAGAAATCGTGTAAGAGGGTACAAGCTCTTCTGGCTTGGACAAGATTGATGAGGTTAGCCTGACTGGCAAGTGTGCAGTTTACATGCTAATAGCAAGTAGGTTGTCTTGCAGGGAGAAAATGCATTGCAAAGTAAGTGTGGAATGTTTATTAGTCCCAGTAAAGTGCAGGGGAGACAGTACAGATGATGTAAGAGGAATGCTGTGCAGGAAATATCACTCACAAGATCAGGCATGTGTGTTTCTTGGCCAAAACCCCTTTGTTTTATAAGGAGTGGGTGCAGACAGACATCACCCTCATCATCCTCACCCCACGCCGCTCCCACGGGGTGCAGACTCTGCCCAAGCAGCCCCATGGCTCCAGAAATCAAGGGTGGGTAAGACCTGGTGAGCAAACTCGAAGGCGACCCATACTTGGTTTCAGGGGCTGTGGGCGCTCGTCTCCGCCAGCTCCCGCTGCTCCCACGGGGCCCAGGACAGGAATTCTGCTCCTCCCTGCTCCAGCAAAGCCTGGCATCAGGAAAGCTTGAATGGAGGGTGGTGAGAGCCTTCTGCATTGGGAGATACCAGCTTTGCTTTTGTTGGTTGGTGAGGGTTTGAAATCTCACCGTCCTTTTTGTCATATGAGTTGTGCATTTAAAGGGAGATTTTAAGGCATGGTGGCTGGGAACAAAATGAAGTTTATCCTATCCTGATGCTTCATAGGTGGTACTTTTTTTGTGGAAAGCACCTTGGTGTCATTGGCTGCAGCTTCTTTGTTTCCTCTGTTTTACATAACTTACCACTTACTAAAATCAAAATGTGATGAATTTATATCACTGTAATTTTAGGATGTGGAAGGGGATCATGGGGGGTTTTTTATGCTGTTTCCCCTAAATTTTCTTCTTGAAGAAAATTCAATTAGTTTTCCTCTTGAGAATGTTTTTTTTTTACGCAAGAAACTCATCAAAAATATCCTGTAGTGATGACTGGTTGTCTTCTCCTTCCAGTACCCAAGCTTAATTTTTTAAGATTGTTGGACAAACCATTTGACTTTTCATTCACCACAGCTAAAGATTTACTCACATTCCTATTTTCCAAATTAGAATGGAAATTTCCAACAAATTCTTCTGGCGTTATCAACTGCAAATAAACCAAAGGAAAAGCTGGCAGGAAGCAGGAGGACTCTGTGCTGCCTGGTATTGAAGAGGGTTATTTTCCCCAGTGAATGTGGTTCTTATCCTTGTTAATATTTCTCCTGGTTGTGGATGTGATCATATTTGCCTGTTAAGGTGTAGCTCTCTGCATTATTCCAGTATATCTTGGGTTTTGAGTCCCTTGAAACAGGTGGCAAATGTGATGGACCAAGGAATCAGCACTTCACTAGGGAAAATCCACTCCGTGTCTTTGGGTTTTGGTTTTGCCTCTGGGTACAGACAGAAAAATATAAATCAAGGAAGGATGGACAAATAAAAGATCTCTTGTATGATCAGTTGTTGACAATAATCTCAAAAAAAACAAGCCACCTGCTCTAAATATGCTCCAAAATTCACTATTAGTGGCTTTCCAAGCTCAAACACTTAGAGAATAGAGAAATGAGGAAAGCCTTGAATTGATACTTCACTATAGAAACAGAAAGCTCAGAAATTGGAAGACTCTAGCGAGAGTTTAAAAAAAATGAAGAAATAAAATCACATCCCTGCATGCCCATTTATCCACATCCTTCCTCATTTGCATACTGGCAATCAAAATTACCTGCTCCCCAATCCTCTGAATAGGATTTTCCAGACTATTCCTTTTTTTTTTTTTTTTTTTAATTGCCCTATTTCCTTCTGGCATGTAACACAGAGTCTTGACTTTTTTCCTGCCTCATACTTGAGGTGTAATAGTTTTCAGAGGCATGCTTTTCTAGAAATACAAAATTTTGGGCAGTATATTTTTAAAGCTGATTTACTGTTTTTCTTTTATTAGCTTAAGGGTTAGAAGCTTTGGACAGATATTAAAGTGTTTGATCTTTTTTTTTTTCCCTGTGAAGATGACAGTTCATGGCAATCAGTGAGCTTTATCTTTCTGGGTTTTCTGCAAAATATGTATCTCTTTTTGTGAAAATACAGTTTCACATTTTAAACAGGGGCCATTTCAGAAGAGGCCATACTTAAAATTGAAACAATGGTAATGATGAAAGATAATACTTTAAAAAATAATCTAAACTTCATTCTCTCCTTTTTCTCAGTGCAGATTTTACAATTTGTAAGGAGAGAGCCAGTGTAATAACTGGGATTTGTAAATCAAAGCAGGAGGTCAGGCATGCTCAGGAGTGTGAATGGATGTTGGTCATGGAGAGGGCTCATAAGGAAGGAAAATGTTCTCGTTTGCAGAGTTTTCATTCTGCTTTTGTCTGTTGGCATCCCTCTGTCTCTGTTTAGAGCACACCCCTGCTGCACAGCTCACAGAGGTTTCATTTTGGGGTGCAGCTTTGGTGGCCCCAGAGCTGCTCCCAAACCTGGCACTGCTCCACAGCAACCACAGGGCAGGAGCTGCAGGGAGAGCCTGGACAGTCCCAGGCTGAGCATCTGAAAGTTCACTGCTTCAAATTCAGCAAGGGAAAACTGCTCTTTTTCTACTTAAAAATCAATTTTCCTCCAGTTCCTTGCTTTGCCTCAGCACTGTCTGCTGAGAGAGCCTCTGCTGGGGCTTGTCCCCCGACTGCCTTGGGCTTTCCTGTTGTGTTCTCTTGTAACTGGAACATTTCTTTGCTTATCTATTGATCCCCTTTTCTCCATCTTTTACACTTTTTGGATTTTTTTTTTGTTTGTTTGTACTCAGTCCTCCCTGAGTGTGTGCTATTCTTGTTATCCCAGGATGGGAGGACCAGAGCAGTTCATTGTAACAAGGCAACACCTCACATCTTTGGTTGTGGATAAATGACATTACATCAACAGCTGTTGGTATATATGAAATCTAAGGAGCATGGTTAATCTGGGACACATCTAAAAGTGGCAGAGGCATTAGTCTCTTTTAAAAGATTTTGGCTGTGCTGGGTAATTATTTGTAAGAATTAATCCCATTCCCTTTTCCCAGTGAAAAGGGGGAGAATCTCTGTCTTGCCTCTTTGGAAAGCATTTAACCATTCAATTAGCAAGTTCATTTAGAAGCATGTGAAAAAAGACACAGGAATCCTCCTGGGCATACTGTATGAATACCAATCTATTAATTAAAATCCACCTAAACATGTCAGTATTGTGCAGTTAGAGCCATATCTTTCACATCATAAAGTTCCACTGTACACAGACAGCGTTAGGTGTTTATCTTTTAAAAAGCACTTTATTTCTGGGATATATGTGTAAAATTCTGGAAGGCTCCTGAGTTTATAAAAATGTCTCATTACTGCAAAGAGCCATGTTGTCATTGCAGCAGGGAGATCTGCTGGGATGCCCCACGCTGGGCCCTGGAAAGGCAAAGTCTATTTGGGTTTGTCCCTCTGGGCTCCCTTCTTTGTTTAAACTGAGAAACAACACAATGTAAACACATGGCTGAAATAGCCAAAGCCAAATGTAATCTATTAATTTTGTTGCTTTGGGCTTAGGTTTTTTAAAATGCTCTGGAGTGGATGTTCCCAGGCTTCTCGGGCTTTGTTCTGAACCAGCAAATCTGCCCCTTTCTCCTCCCTCACTGCAATGATCTGTTCCACCAGGCTCAGGTCTTGTTGTCACCTTATCTGCCTCCCCTCCACTTTCTCATACTTTCTTCTGTTCTTTTTAATTATCCTCCCTTTTTCTCTAGAGAACTTCCTACACAGCTTCTAAAAAATTGCTATTTTGGGACCCCAAATCCATGAGAACTTACAGCTAGAACAGATGCTTATGCTTTGGAGTCCATATTTCCCCTGACCACCATTATGAAAAAGACTAAAACCCAGGATTTCCTTGCTGGCTAGTGGCAGGAGTCCAGGAGAAGGATTTTTTGGGGGAAAATTAGCAGCTACTGCAAGGCTCATGCTAAATTCCTAGGGTGGAGACCTCACATAATACTCTCAGTTGTGGCTTACAGTAAGTAGGAGGGTGTCATTTAGGGTGAAATTGGGTGCTGTGCTGGAAAATATTTAAAACATGCTGGATTTTATATTAATTTAATATTAATATGTGCTGAAGGTGTTTAAAAGATGTATGGACCTGGCACGTAGGGACATGGTTCAGAGGCAGGTAGTGCTGGGTTTAAAGGTTGGACTTGATGAACTGAGAGCTCTTTTGCAACCCAAAAAGTGATGATTCTATGGAAATCCAGTGAATCCTGTGGGCTGGAGCATCAGTGCACCAGGACACACATTCAGCCCCCAGTGCCTGTGACCAGAGCCACATCCCTGTGCTCCTTTGTCCCTTTGGTGCAGGACAGGGAGCAGGGCACAGTCACAGGTGTTTCCCCTGTGGAGGATGGTGCTGCCTTGTCACTCTCCCTTTAAGCCCTTCGTGCCTTCTGTGTTGCTTTATAAAGTTCATAAAGTTTCCCCATTCCATTTGCTGTTGCTAGGTGCTGGATTTTTTTTTTTTTCTCCATTGTGCTTGTTATGAAGAAGCCTTCAGCAGGCTAAGAATATTTTATAAGGTTAGAAAATGGTGTTAAATGTTAATTAGCAGTTGCATAATCCCAGGTGGCATCCTTTCACATGCACTCGTCAATTTTTAATGAGTGTCACTCGTGCACATCAAACTCAAAATTAGCTTTCTTTCCCAAGTACTCTGTTTGATTTTCACACTCACTTCCCCTCCCCTTCTCCTTTGATGTTACTGACACAATATATCATGCTGGCATTTGCTTTGGTTTCATCTCCAATGCATATTGTCATGTAGCTAGTTAGTTATCTGCAACATAGACACACACTCCTACCCGCAGGAGCGCCCTTCAGAGAGGCACAGGATGAAGCCTGACTTTTATTTTTCCCTTCTTAGGCGTAGCCTCTTGTTGCTACAATAAGGAAAACCTGATGCTGAGGCATTTTAGGTTTTGATCTGAGAATTCTGAATGCTGGAGCTGCTCTCTGAGCTTAGCTGGGGGTGCCCCTCACTGATCTGCGTTGCATCTGGGGGTAGCTCATCCAAATTAAAATTTGGAGCAAAAATCTCTGTGTACCCTGGAAATTTATCACCAGCTAAACACTAAAAAGTGTTGTACTTCCATATGTCTGCCAACTGGTGGGATAATGCCCCACTTTATCAGTGCACTGTGCTGCTATAGAAGTGTGACTGCTCAGAGGTGGAAAGGAGATTTTTACCCCCAAAACCACCACCAGCCCAGCACAGGAATGCCCTCAGTGGGGTGGTTTGGTTTCTCTTTCCTTGGTTTTCTGCTTTGGGTCAGGAGTGGCAGTGCCCAAGCCCAGTGCTGGTTTGCAGGTTGCCTGTGCAGGTGAAATAACCTGGTTATTGCTGAGCAGACTGGGCAGTGTTGCCCAAACAGCTGTGGTGGGAGGAGGTGCTCACCTGGTGGTGGGTGCAGATCAAAGGGCAGCCAGGCTGAGCTGACCCCAGCTCCTCTGGACTCCATCTCTGGGCTTTCTCACTGCAGCAGAGCTGGAAACTCAAATCTGTAAAGTGGCTTCGCTGTAAGTAATGGGCCAGTAGAACAGAAGCCCAGATAACTGAATTTTCACTGCTGATCATTTCCATTAGTCTTCTTGCTTGTTAAAAGCAAAATTCCATCCCCCTCCCCTTCCCCCAACAGCACAGCTTGGCCCTTAGCTTCTGATTTGATCATGGAAGTAATTTCACTTTGGTCTGCATTTTGCTTTGATTTTTATTTGTTAAGGAAAGAGTTCTTCTAAGCATCGGGATGATTTTGTTTTGTTAAATGGAGTTGTTAGCTCACTTGGCAGGAGGCTCTGTACAGACTTTGCTTTGATTTCCCCTAAGAATACCATGTGTTTGTAAAATATTGGCTTCTTGACACCATAGTGCCAATGACCTCTCTTTCCAATGAACAAACTCAGCTTCAAATTATTTTTATTAATCAAGATTTTATCTCTTACCAGAGATTGACAGTTTTCCAAAATCTTTTTGACAGCTACTGTTACATGCAGGAGGTGAACCAGAATTAATGATCAAGGGTTAGGGGGGCCTGATTCCTGCTGTTGCTTCCCAAAACATAAATGGGGGGAAAGCTTGCAGATCCTCCTGTGCTTACACCAGCACAAATGAGATTAGAACCCAGTCGTGTATCCAGGAAAATGAAAATGTCACGGCAATGACTTGTGTCCAACTTGTGGAATAAACAGATCAAGCAGGAGTAATTGCGTTTCTCCTTCCCCTGCTCTGCACACAGATACTTTTCGCTGTCCTTTGATGATCTCTACAGAAAATGTAGATGATAATAAATATTTCCACACCCTTTGCTAGTTTGCAAGAGTAATGTAGCCACTTAGAGAGAAAAAAGTGGCAAGATAATACAGAAGGTGTTGAAGTGCCAAAATACCAGAGTATTTTCTGAAGGCATAAAACTTAAAATATGGGGTTTGTTGTTTTGTTTTTGGTTTTATCTTAAAGTAGCAAAGACGAAAAAAAATGCTGTTTGGTTTTTTCTGGTTTTGGGTTTTGGTGTGGTTTTTATTTTTTTTTTTTTTAATCCCAGCAGAACAGAGAAACCTCAGTCCTGGACAGACCTCAGTGCTGGCACTGTCCAAAGAGGCAGCAGGGATAAATCAAATGGTGCCACTCTGCCAAGTCCCTCAATGCTGTCCTCCAGTGCAAGCGAAGATACAAAATACTCATCTGTGCCCACTGAAACATATTGTGCTTTCATCTTAGAGCTCTCACTGCACAGAGTCGTAAAGATACCTCTAATATCAATTAACCTGCTGTTGATGCTTTGTGACAAAGCTGTTGTGGTAGGAACCCAGCCTGGAACTTAGGGCTGCTCTATACCCATCTGGAAACTCAAATGCAGTGGATGAGTCGAGGAGAGAAATGATCCCCGAATTTTTCCCAGTCTGGATCAGAAGCTGAATGTTGGAAATGTAACGAGGTAATTTGCTGTGGTGGGATTTGGAACACCAATGGAGCTTCTTAAAAGCTCTGACCAGAGCACAGCATTTCTTAGGGCAGATTTTGAGTTTGCTTTGGCTCTCCCTGTCGCCCTTCAGGTTTTCATCCTTTCTTTTCAAGTGCTTTGGACTGTCCATTGAAGCTTTGAAGAGCTAGGTACCATTAAAGAGGATGTGGTTTTCAGGCTATTTTTGTTGGCACACTATCAGAGACAAATTATCAGCTGCTTCTGGAAGATCTCCAGTCATTTCGTGTGCATTTGTGACCAAGCATGCACTGCCAGGCATTTGCCTCCTGAAAGCAGCTTATTCTTCTGTGTCTGCTGAGCCTTGTGCATCAGCCTGAAAATGCTGCCTGCAGAGCCTGGGAGAAAGCAGCAGCAAGGTGCTCTCAGTGCATCACTTCCTGCCCTGTTTCCTGACTCATAATTAGGTATTTTTCAACACACCTACTATAATAAGTGAAACCTATTCATTTGGGGGGCAGGGGTTTTTCTTTTCTCCCCCTCCCTGCTTTTGAGTTATGATTTTCCTAATGTAAGATACTCTGCTTTCCAAGAGACAGAAAATTGGTTGCTTCTGCCAATGTTTGGAGTTATAAACCATTGCTTAAACTTTATGATGGCATTAATCCCAGTGTGTAGATTGTTACTGTGGTTAAGGACTGTCTTATCAGCTTTAACAGCCCTTGGAGTTGCTTCAGGCCATTAAGCAACAAATTGTCTGTAAGAAATAATTTGTTGTATTTCTCCTACCTTGTTTTATAGTGAAAGGTATTATATTTAATGTTATGCTTGCCTGGGTTCACTTGTCACCCCCAGACAATGCCACCAGCTCTTCAGTCTGTGTGACTGGCCAGTTACTCCCTCTCTTGGGAATATTCCTTGGAGAAGGTGATGTGGGTTTTAAAGTATTTTGGAATAAGAGAAATGCTTGTTGAAATTCTGAGTTCCAGCAATCTTGTGAAATCTCTGTTCTTATGGTTGGATTTGTTTTTTATCCCATGACGGGCAAATGCAGACTTTTGATCATCCATTGGCATATCAGTATTGAGTTTTGAGAATGCATATGCTGGCTTAGAGAAAGTTGTGACAGAGGAAGGACGTCAAAAGGCAGAATTACTGCAGAAATTTAATTATGGAATAAAACTATTAAATAAAATTAGAGATTTGATAAAACTAGAGTATGGCCCTGTTTTGAATGAAGACTATGAAGATATTTCATGTCATCTTCTCACTTGCATTGTGTTAAATCCTATTAAATCAAATTCTAATTGACTCTAAGCTTGTTCTGGGTGGGTTTTGTTCTCCGTGTTTACAGCTTGTTTTGCCAAGGAGAGTAATAAGGGATTTTTCAGCCTTCATAAGTTTCATTGTAGTTTAAAGGAGGAAGAAGCAAAGGCACAATTTCTCAAGGCACAAGAGGATGAACAGAACTTGCTTAGCAGCAGCAATATTGACTCCCTGTGTGTGCTATTGACAGCAAGGTCCCTCCTGCACATTAAAACCATTCCTGTCTCCATCCAGGCACTGGTAGAGCAAACACACTTCTCTTCAGCCAGGCCTCACTCACTGTTTCTCGATTCATTCTGTTGGTTCATTAGAAAGAATTCAGTTTCTCTGGAAATGGGCTGAGAAATGCCCCAAGTGCATCTCTGAGGAAGGGCTGGGAGTAATGAACAATTACACTGCATTGCACCAAGGATCCACCTGGAGCTGGGAGACCACAGGGCTGGAAAATGCTGTGAGAAAAGGTAGGAAATGTGTTTGATGGTTCTTTCCTTCTTCCTGGACCATCTCTTGGTCTGGCTCACTTTGAAGCAAAGGCTGGATTCCAGCCACGCTCTGGTGCTCTGCTCCAGACAGGTGTTAGCATTTCACAGTTACTGATTTGGGCAGGGTGATTTAAAAACCTCTTAAAAGCCTTTTCTCCCTCTGCTGTTAGACTGAGGAGCCAGCAAACCCAAGGACAGTGCTGCAGAGAAAGCTGTGGGGTGAACTCCACTGATTTTGATGGAGAACTCCATCGATTGTGATGGAGCCACACTGGCTGACACCACCCAAGGAATCTGCCTGAAGTGACAGGTGGATTGGATTTTCTTTTTCCCCTTATTACTTAGGGAATTGGGAGGGTTTTACATTCTAGTTAGCCCAGAAAAGTGTAAATTTGTTGAAAGCTTTTGGTGACACAGGGAACAACAAGGGCATAATTTGGCTCTGTGGAACTTTCAAGCAAGAAGGTGGGAAACTGATGGGTTTGATTTTCCTTTTAGGAGAATGTAAATCAGAAATAAGTACTGAAATCAGTGAGCTACACAAATGTAAAAAACAGAGAAAGCAAAAAGCAAGCCTGTTCCATTAGCATTTTACTTGTAAACTCAATGCATCTGATAAAAAAATCATTCAGAAATAATAAACATGCCATTTTTGCAGTCACATTTCAGAGCAGAACCACACTTTGCGGGCTGTAATTGTGACCTACATTTTGAATTATTTGATAAGGCTGACCCCCCATGATGATCTCAAATTAAAATCTTATAAATTACCACTTTCTGGCAAATAGGCTTGCTGTTATCATTTCACTCTGACATTTATTCTTTGCTATGGGTCACTGCTTTATTACTGTAAGAGCTTTTGGCCAAGTGCTGTTCCCAAAGCATAGAAAAGACGTTAAAGGTTAATTTCTTGCAAACTGTGAGAAAATGTTATGTCTCATTCATTTAGACTTGCATTACTGAATTTGCATTCTTTTTATAGTATGTGTATTAGTATGTAGCTAAAATCCCTCACAGCAAATCAACCAATAAATTGCACTGAATTGCAGTGCAGTAATGAATTGCTTGTCATTTCGTTTCTAACAACAATAACAAGAAGGTTTTTTATGCTCTTGGCCAGACAATTGACATATTCTCTCGTGGTGTAACACTGGAGTTTTTGGAGCTCTGCCCACTGAGGACTTGGCCCAAAATTTGCAAGTGCTATAAAAGTCCATTGTCATGTCCTCATCTGAGTGTGCCTGGGGCTGGAGCCTTGCTATAAAAAATTCTGATGATGAGAGCTCGTGTTTGGTTCCCCTCTTCACGGGGTATTCAAATGGACAGGCAATTCCCCTGGAATTTAGCAGCTGTACCTCAAAGGTAGAACCATTCCTGGTCGGCCAGCTCAAGACCAGATGGGCTCATTCCCCCCGGGAGGAGCCCTGTGAAGGGTTTGTGCTGCATGTAAACAAGATTCATTTGGGATTTGTCACGGGGGCTGTGTGTGGAGGACTTACAGGGATTTATCAGACCTGCCTTTCAGGTGGTGACAAGGCCAGAAGGCAGCAGGAGGGATCTGGATGTGCCCTCTGAACAGAGAGTGTTCTTTGTGAGGGTTTCTTTTTGAGGTGTTACTGTCTCCCTTCCCAGTGGGAAATGCTGTGCAGGGAGCTGTTAATTGTCTCCACACTCAGCTGGTACCAAGGAGGAGCTGAATGACTGTGATAGCTTCGTGTTGCCTGTGCCAGCACTTGCCCTGGGGGACTGAAACTGTCCTTAGAAAACACGGGGTGCAGCAGGGGGTGGTAACAGTGAGGGCACCCACACACACCTGGATCCTTCGGTGTCACTCAGAGGAGTTGGGCTGTGAAGAGGAGGAGGAGGCAGGGAAACACTGACACAGCTTTTTACCAGACAGAAATGATTAAAAAATGAATCATGGTTCTACACCTGTGAGAGATGACTGGGAGCTCCCTGAAGAGGTAGGTTAATAAAGCTGTGGCCTGATGAAGTCACAGACCATTTTTGTCTCCTTGCCCTTTGGAGACTGGCACCTCCCAGGCTTTGCCATGGCACCAGTGCAGGCAGGTGAGGTGTTTTGCACACTGAGTCACTGAATATTCCACTTTTGCCTTGGTTGTTGACTTGTATTAGTCACTTTATTGTTCACTAGCTGGGTTTTTGCACGCAGTTTCTGCTCAGCATCAGGAAACATCTGTGGGATGTCTCCCAAGGCTTTTGTCATTACTGCACCGTCTAGTCCTAATTCTCCCCAGTTATTCTGGCAATCATGCAGTCTCCCTCTGCTGCCAAGCTTGGAGGCTTCAGTACATAGCAAATTAAATGTGTAACCTGTGTGTAAGGAAAACCTATATATCATAAAGGCACTGCTTCCCTCTGCACTGCATGACTCAGTGGTGCAGTCAGGGGAGGATGAGCTGTGCTGGGATCATGCAAGGTTTGCTTCGTGCCAGCTTCCAGTTACTCATAATTGTGGGTTCTCAGGGAGGCTCTCCCTGTGCCTGATACCAGTGGGTTGTTTTTACCCACTCCAGGTTTGATCCTGTGCTGGGGTTGATTCCCAGTGAGTTTTGTAGCAGTTCAGTACCAGAAATGGAATTATTGCCTCATTCCTGGCACTGGATGAGGTTCACATGCAGGATAAAATCAGTGAAATGTTCTCTCTCAGGCTGTATTGTGCTGTGGTGATACACAGCAGGGAGTACCTACACAATGTGTACTCACATTCTACTCTTTTGTGGCTTCACTAGGGTTAAGATAGGAATTGGAGCTTTGTGTGTGTCCCTATTTAACCACAAAATAAATCTGACCTTCCGAGATTTTATTTTCTTCAGTGTCTAAGCATATTGTGTCTATGCCTTCGTTCTGACTTGGAGTTTTGTTTTGAGTTAAGCTCTCTGGTAGTTGTCAGTGAAGGATGTAGAACTGTGGTTATGAAATTCAATAAGCCACTGATATGATTATAATAGCCTCAGCAAATAGCTGTGACACTCAGCCCTCACAGAGCTCATTTTTTCATTCTCATTCTTACCTAAAGAAGTGCTAATGAGAACATTTTGGAGTGACTTCTATAACTTTTCTCTGCTTTCTTGTATGAGACTTCGAGGTTTGGTTTGGATTTGTAAGACAGCTTTTTTTTTTCTGTGAGTTGTTTTTTTTTTTTTTTTTTTTTAAACAGGGGAACATCAGGGACTGCAAGGAGAAAAATGACAGAAACATGTTGGAGATGAAAATAGATCAGTATTTGGCACTTCATGCTGCTTAATTAGGAAAACATTTAGTTCTTTTTAATTTAATTATTTGGTTGATGTAAAGAACTGTAAGGATTTTTCCATTAAAGATCTCATTGTACATCAATATTCACATTGACTTTTGGCATAGTTTGAGATCATGCACGTTTCCTGGTGCAGATCCACGAATTGTTGTGTCTGTGCCAGTGACCAAGGGGTCACCTGGTGGGACCTTCTCGAGGAGATGCAGCCTCATGAGGGTCAGATATTTCCTTAAACTGCTTTAAGAACTCAGCATCTGAGTAAGGAAATACATTTGGGGATGGATCATCCAGTCCTACCAGCCACATTACACTGTGTTAAAGAATAATCAAAGAAAGTGCCTTGAGCTTAGAATTTTATCACTTTGATGACAAAATTATCAGTGCATGCTGAGTTGCCCGTGTCAGTTGTGTCAACTCTAAATTTGGAACTCTCTCTGTTTAAGTGGCAATAGCAAATACTCCTTTTTTTAACCTTAGTGGTAATTAAATCTTTATCTGATTTAATTCTGATTGTTTTAAAGCTTTATCATCTAAGTATTAATGCAAATTAACCAATTCAATTTTTTTTCATTGCTGAGAGGATACACAATTGTCTTGCATCTGGAAGAAGTTGGGTTTCCTTATCTTCCTAGAGTCCTCAGCCCAAACTTGCCATAAGAGAAAAACTGTTTGGATTTAATTTTAAAAACAAATAATGAATGGAGAACCCCATCCAGCTCCTTTAATAAGTAAAAATAACTGATAAAGGATAGTGAAGGAGACTGAAAACTGGTTTGTCATGAAGTGTATGATGGGAAGAAATTAATTTTTTTTCGAAATGAAATGTGATCCTTTCAAGACCTTAAGTCAGGAGAAAGAGTGTTTCTGTGTGCTGTAGAAGTCAAGCTGGTGACAATTGTCAGTTGAGTGAATTAAGGAGAATAATGAGTGTCTCTCCTCACTCTGTTCTGCTGCCTTGCTCTCTAGCTGCTCTCAGCCCCTCACGGGGGATGTCTATTACCTGTTTCATTGATAGGAGGCTGTATGAATTTGTCCTCTAGGTAAACACATTTCTATTCTAAAGGGTGCAGAAATGGTGCCAAGTTACAACTAAATGATCAAAATGTGCTCCCAGCTCTTGGTGTGGTTTTTGGCTCATGAATTTGGTCTGTGGTTGGCTACAGTAGATTTAAAACCAGACAAGTGAGGCAGTGGAAAATAAGAGAATATCCTGTAGTGGCATTGGCTGGCCAGATGATGCAACAGGTTATTTCCTGCTGTAAATCCTGATACTGTACAAGCTTAAATTAAAAGGGAGATCTCAATTTACATGTTAAGTAGTGAGGATATAATGTGTAACTTCACAATAAAAAAGCAGAAATACAGTATTAAATGTAAGTATTCAGTGTTAAGGCTCCTGAGATGTTTGCCTAGGTTATTATTCTTCTAAGTTTAAATACACAGCAGTACTTTTGGAAAATCACTTGTACAGACATGCTATTTCTCTTTGGGTAATGATGATTTACCACCTTTTATTTTATCTTTTGGGTGTCCAGGATAGTAGCATTGGCACACTGAAACAAAATCACATTTCTTATAACCCATTTCATTCTCTTTAACAGCATTTGCCAAGACAAAGAACAGTACATTTCCAAGCTACAAAGTATGCATGTGTCCTTAGGAGAATATTATGAAACTAATGAGGCACATTTCAATAACTTCACTCACGTACTCAAAGGAGGCAGAAGCAATATATTGACCAGTGAAGAACTTATATAAGGAAAAAAATGGCACTTACTGTGTTGCAAGGACTTTATGACCATTTTATGGAGATTTCTGGACCCTGAGATTTAATAATCTTTTTGATTTGTCACTCCAGTGGAATGACTGTAGTCATGAATTTACTCTAAATAAAATTTTCTAATCATCCTTAGGAAAATTAGAAATATATGGCAGATTAAGGAACCAGCCATTCATCTGCTGGGTTGAACATACTAACATGAACTTAACAAGCAATGTCGTCTTTTAACACATGCAAAGGACCAAATTATCTGCTGAAAGACTGACATTATGTAAATGTAACATTTGCTGGACCTCTAAACCCTGTGATTAAATTACTGTCTAAATTATTCTGCAGTATGAATGTCGCCTACAAAAAGAAAAGCTGTAAAAGAAACGGCTGTGACATCTTCTGGGTTTGCAGTATTTCCATAATGAGTGTTTGAGATGAAGGGTTTGTACGTATAGCTCAAAATCTTAATGAAATAAGGAGAAGGAAAGGGGAGGGTGTGATGTGAGGAAAAGTTACTCTGCAAAGAGGTATATTTATCCTGGGGTTTCCACAGGAATTTGTTAGCAGAAGAAGCATGGCTCAATTAAGAGGGGAATTTAATCCACAAATCAAAACTTGTCACTGGAGAGACGTTTCCCCCACCTTCCTCTGAGGATGTGTTGGGTGATCAGTGGCAGGTAATCTGTTTTCACTTAGTACCGTGAGAGTGACATATCTGTAAAACAGCAAAAAATAAAAAAGGGAAGAGTGTGCTGAGACTCTGGTACTGCAAGTAATTATGGCCCTGAAAGAAAGGCTGCGTGCAAATTGTTCCTGCAAAAAGCCAGAATAACCATCAGTTAACTGTATCATTAACTCACATAAATTGTCCTAACTCGTATTTCACTCATTCAAAAAATTAAGATCTAGCAGAACAAATGTGCTTCAGCAAATGGAGGAATTGAATGTTCTGTAATTGGCTACTTGGGAAGCTGTGACAGCAGCAGAGAGGGGCTGCACTTCACCCCCTGGCACACCTGTGAGGTGGAATTACTGACAGCCCTTTTGGGTTACCTGGCACCAGAGTTAACAGTGATCAGAGCCAGCACTCCCCTGGAAACCCAAAAAGGCCAAGGGTTGGCTCCTTCAGCATCTCCACAAAACCCCAGGTGGGAGTCCAGCAGGGATGGAAAGCTGAGATGCTCAAAGCCCTGGATATCCACCTTCTCTGGCAGTTAGGGAGTTCTGTAAAGCTCAGCTTTATTTCTTTGGGGTAGCTTTTGCTCTTTGGTGGGGAGCTCTTTCTTTCTCCTCTCTGTGGTCTTCCTCAGGGAAAGGATTGGGGGGAGACTGTGGGAGGGAAGGGCAGCTCTGAGACCTTGGAGAGGGAACACCCTTTCTCCCCTCTAACTGGTAAATATCTAATAGATAAAAGGAGGCAAATACATGCTCATTTAGCTAAGGTGGGCTGTTACATTGCTGGGTTTAGAGTGGTTGGTTTGAGCTTGCACTGAGGAAGGCTGACAGGGCAGTGGGGGAGAAAAGACAGAATATTAACAAATCAGCATCAAGCAGACACTGGTTTTGTGTGTTTTCAGGTTTTGCCAACCAACTGAAACATCCAAAACAAGCTATCTCCACAAAAGTTTCCTGTAGTTTGCAAGACAGCTTGTTTTATTTCTGCTGCTAGCTTTCCTTCCCTCCCTCTCTTCCTTAAAATAGGCACTGCAAATTTTGTTTTACCCCATAGCACTATCCCTTCCTTTGGAGATTTTTTTAGTATTTTTTCACAGATCTTTATTAGAAAAGACAGTCAGTATGACCAGTGCTGATTAATGTCAGTGACTCAGCAGATTTGTCTTGGGGGTTCCTTTTTCACATTAACTTTACATTGCTGACCAGTTTTGCCTCAAGGTTTATTGTAAGGGAAGCTGCTCTAGATCTCCATCATCCTTAGTGATATTTCATAATTGAGAAGGCAGGTTCCAACACGTGGATATCCCTCCTTGTTTTCTCAGCGTGAGTTTGGGACTTCTTGATTCTTTTTATGAATATTTGTGGTAGTAATGAACAGAAAATGTAGTGTGTACTTGTTACCTTTTTTTTACCGGCAGTGTGTACTTGTTACCTTTTCTCAGACAGCAGCAAAGTTTCCTCTCTGTGCTGTTTTCCTGAGAGCCTTGTTCCCTTCTTGTTCCATGTGCCAGGAGAAGCAGTTCTGGGTTTCAGACAGGACCATTTTTCATTCAGATTCTGGGGAAATCAGGCGTCTTTCTGGATTAGTTCATGTTTCCACGAGCCAGGCAATCATGGTGCTATTTCCAGATGAAACAAATCTTTATCTTTCCCACAGACAAGAAACACCTTCTCTCCCCATCTCCTTCCTGTGATTTTGTACAGTGAAATCAAGATGGTAAAGGGTTTAATTTGTGTGATTTTGTGGTGATGGTACCTGTTGCAGTGTAAACTGCCTCTCAGAGGGGTGTGATGGTTTATTCCTTTTTGCTAGAAAAAGTTTTTTTTTAAAAAAAGAAGCCTGCAGTTGTCCTTCTGGCTTACCTTCATCCAGACCTTTCTGGTGTGTGGGAAGAAAAGCAGAAAAAAAGAATATTAAATGTAATAATAATCATAATCATAGAAGAAACCATCTAAACTGACCCACCTCCCCAAACTGTTTACAGGTTCAACCAAAATGACATCTTCATGTTCAAATTTTCTTTTTATTTTTGTCTCCTCTTCACTGTCCCTTACTATTGTAGCCTGGCCAGCACAAAACTGAGAGAATGCTCTGCAGAGGGACTTACTGGTTGTAGCTTTTCCTCTTTTGAAATGGAAATATGATTTTCTGTGAAACTGTACCAAAGTTACCTGCAGGAATTTGCTTCACCTTTCGTTTGAAAAGGAAATATTTTGGGTTTTCCTCTCTCTGCTGCCTGTTCCTGTTTGGTCAGTGCCCCATAAATGCATCTGAAAACAGGCCCTGATCTGAGCAGTTCAGTTTGTAATTGAAAATATGAGGAAAATAGGAAAGCACAGAGATCAGTGGTATGTGTACTCCTTGATATTTTAGTTTATTCATAGTCTGAAGAAAATGGGTTGCAAAGGTGAATAGCTGTGTTTAAATGCTTTGAGGGCAAGACTGGTCCTATATTTGGTTATCTCTGAAATACATATTGCTTTTATTTATCCCATAATCCCTGGTATCTGAGAATTTTGGTCACATCTGGCACAAACATAAGTAGCACTTCAATTTCTTGCCATCCACCTTAAATTACCCCAGGTTTACACTTGTGTAACTATAAACTGAACTTTTTCATTAATTTTTCTGCATTAAAAAGAAAAAGTAGGCTAAACTTCAGCTGTTGTAGATGAAGTATTTAGAATAATTTCCCAAAGCCCTTCATAAATGTGACATTGATTCATTGATATACAGACCATTAGCAGTTAGTCTCCTCTGTTCATCTATCATTTCAATTATCTCTAGACTTCCCCAGGGTCTTTGACAAATGGGAGACAATTTGCATTTTGTACATTAATGACCTTGGTGGAATTTGTAATTTTATTCCCCCCATTTTATAATTATACTTTAGCATTGGAGGGGAAAATCCCACAAAACTACACTGGTCCAGTTTTTAATTTAATTGGAAGCATGGGATGGTCGAGGTGAGGGAGAAGGAAGAAATAAGGAAAAAAATGTTTGAAAGTATTTTGCACCTTGTGGAGAACTTTCACCTGAAGATGAAGCAGATTATTGTAAGTTAAGCTTGAGGTCTCTTTTATAGGGGAGTGTTGCCTCTCTGGGTTGCAGACTTAGGGGAGCAGTTAAGAACTCAGCCTAAATCTTGGCCTAAGGAGATTTGTTGGTCTTCTCCCAAACCAAGTGACATTTCCTGGAAAAGCTGTCTCTTGGTTCCTTTGATAATGCACAAAAGGAATTTCAGAAAATGATCCCTAAAAAGAGAAAGATGGAAAAGGAGCTGTGTTTTAAAATGTGCATTTCAGAGGTCTGTGGTGTGGCTGGATGCTCAAGAATCTTAACAATTTCCATTAATAATTTTGGCTTGTCTAATACTAACAAATCATCCTTCTTAGCCTTACGTTCTGTAGAAGTTTGCCTATTAAGTTAAACTGTTAATTTTCTCCTATTCCATCTTTGACCCTCTGGTCTTTTGCCCTGTGGTGTAATAACCAGGTTTTAGTATTAGTCGTGTTGGCCACCGTTCACACCTTTCCTGTGTTTAAAAAAAAATAAATATGGAGGAATGCTCACACATTATCTGCACTTTTCACTGTTTGTTAATGGTCATAATGCAGGTATCCTGGAGAAGAGATACAAGTATTTAGTAAAATTAGGAGTTACAAGTATCTAGTAAAATTAATCATTTTACACTTCTGGGTGAGCCAAAGAGGCGGTGTAGTGTGGGCAGAAAAAATGAAATTAATAACTGAAGTATCCTGTAATTGAGGAATAGTTTATGGTTTTGCTGCTTTCATTCCTTCAGCAGAAAGCTTCAGGATTTTGGGGAGGTTTGTTGTTTTTTGAGTAACCCGGGGACACACAGGTAGCAGCCGCATCCCACGCGGGGACGGCGATTGCCGCCTCCTCCGGGCAGATCCTCCAGGTGTTAAAGCTCCCAGTTGCCAGCAGTAACGTGGGATCTGAGACACCAGAGGCTTTGCCTTTGCCTTTGAACACGAAATCACTGCAGCCTCTCAGACAGCATTAGGTGGTAACTGTTGGCAACAGCGGCGATGTTGGGAGCGACGTCTGTTTCTGGCTGCATTTCCAGAACCATCCATAACGTTGTGGTGAATGTACTCTGCTCATAGATCACACTTTCCCTTTGTGCGTCACAGTGAATTTGGCTGCCTCTTCCATGCAAAAAAGTAATTAGCCTGGGTTGAATGTGAGGAATTTCTTTTTTGATTGGAACTGAAGGGTGGAATTCTGAACGTGGAAACCTGAGCTGCGAACTGGCATCAACCCGCGGCCGCGGTGCTGCGGCAGTCCTGCCTTGCTGCTCAGGTTTGGGGGTGTTTTATTCATATATCTGGAAAGATTTTGGTTTTAATCAGTGCCCAGGCCGGGCTGGGATGTGCTCAGGCCAGGCTGTTCAGCCTTGGATCCTCTGATGTGTGTTGTACAACTGTTTTTCCACCAGCTGAAGAGCTGGCAGCGCTGGGTTTGAAGAGCTTTGGTTAAATGAGATGCTCTGAGTGGTCTGTAAGAGTGAGCTAAAGATCAAGGTAAACATATTTATTGATTTACTTCCTCACTCTTCTGAAAACAGGACTCAGGCTCCAAACAATACACGTGTCTGTGGAATATACTTGTCTTTGCCTACATCAGGTGTGCTGCACACAAGTGTGTGCTGGATATGTATTTATTTTTACACAGCCTTCTGGCCCTATTGGAATTTTTCTCTCCTTGTACTGTTTGCCCTTTGCTGTCTGTTTTTAATTTTTTGAACATTTTCAATAGATCTTTAAAACTTTGAGTTTATTTCTAATGCACATCCTGTTTAAGAGATTTAAATTTAATACTTTGACCTTACTGTTGCTCAAAAAACCAGAGTTTGCTATCCTAAACCAAACAATCTTATAGGAGTGTGGTGTGATGTTAATATTTTACTATGGTACACGCTTTGTTAATAGTGAGGAACATGAAAATATATGTCAGCTGTTTGCAGGGAGAGAGGTAGAGGAACGCATGTTGTAAGGTGTAAAATGATCATATATAAAAAGACCAAGTCATGTAGTAACTTTGAAGTTTTAAATTATTTAAGCTGACGAGACACTGATGTCTCATTGAAAACATAAATGCAAATTTCTCTTTGGTTATACCCCCTGAAAAAATAGGGTATGGCTTTCCATCAAGACCAGAAGCCTGACATCCAGAGAGATTTAACAGGCAGATTTAGTTTGTGTTGGGAACCAGAATGTGAAGTTTGGGTTATGTGAAAGTGACTATTCCTGCTCTGGTACAAATTAATTTCAGCCATGCAGGATTAACAATTTCAGCCCTCTAATTTCTGCCTGTGATCACCTTTGACACCAGTCCTTTGGAAAAACCTTGGGATCCCATATTTTTATAAGCAGAATTCCTGGGGTGTGAGGCTGAGCCTGCTCCCCATGCTCAGGCAGCAGCTACACGTGGTGAGCACATGTGTGAGCAGGAGCAGGGAAGGTCCCAGGTTCAAATACTGGTGTCAGGCTGAGGGAACTGGCTGCTAAATTCCTTCTGCAGAATTCTGCCTTACCCCACCACGCTGAGCCTGATTTGTTTGTTTTAGAGGAGGGTTCTGTGCTGTTCTGTCCAGCTGGGAAAGGCCCTGAGAAATCCCAGCTGTGCTCTGCTCCTCATTGCTAATTTAACTGGAAACAGAAAATGCTGTTTCTTCAGTGCTGTGCTTCGAGCTTGTCACTGGTGAAATCTGCATGGAAGTTAATGGTTTGTACATCCCTCTTTTTTCAAGCTTGATGTAACTCCATATTCAAGTTTAAGTGCCCTGATTGAATTCCATAGTGGGAATTCCCTTTCAGCTAAAGGATGCTCACCTAGCTGCTGTTTCTGATGAGCAGGATTCAGACTGCTGCAATATTTAGCTCCTGTTCAATGCTAAATGCCATTTTTTGCCTTTTCAAGGGACTCCCTTTCAGCAGGGCCAGTCAGCAGCAATTTCATTAAGCAGTAGTTAACGAGCACCTGTTAGTGTCAGAGAAGTTGGAAGAATTCATAAGACAAATCAGGCAATGGAGTCTCTGGGAATAATTACTTCCCTTGGGTTTCTTTACAAATTAAACTGATGAGGATTTAATCTTCCTTTTTTTTTTTTTT
>VYZP01018003.1:0-21846 GCA_013400635.1 Hypocryptadius cinnamomeus | reverse complement strand
TTTTTTTTTTTTTTTTTTTTTTTTCCTTCCCATGGGTTGCTTTGCCCTTGACACACAAGATCAGTTTCTGGAAGGCACAGTGACTGTGCCTTACACTTCTGCCAGTTTTTACGGTTTACACTCCTTTAAACTGAATAACCAGTTCCCATTTTCCCATTTGTGTCTCTTGTAAAGGAGTGACCTGGTTATGTGGTTGTGTTCCAGCCACGCAGGGGATAACAGAAATGTTATTTTCTGAAGTGGAGTGAGTTTACATTTAAAGTTAGCACAGGATTTTTGTCAGCCAGTGAGTAATTCTGCCCACAGAACTGCTAGAAAGATCTTCTAGAAATGGAGAATAAAAGATGGGAGAGAATATTCAGGAAGATATGGGAAGGAAGAGAAATTCAACCCATTTTAGGCCATGGCAGAGGCTGTTTGATCTAACCCCAGGCTAGATCTAATGATGAGCAAAGTTTTGGATTAGACTGGCAAGGACAACTATTAAGAAAAACAAGGAAAGAAAACAGGAGCTTCCATTTAAATCTCCGTAATGAATTCCTATTCTAAACTAGAAGCTAGCACACATCATCCTTTCGCTGTTGAGAAATTTTTTATATTAATTTCTGCTCGTAATGGTTTGGGAAAAGAAAAGAGAAAAAAGAAAAAAAGGTTTCTATTATTCATGTGAAAAATGAACTCATTTGCTCACTTGCTTAGTGCTGGGGTTAATTATATTATGAAAAAGCACAGTTTGTAAGGAACTGGCTTTTTACAATAGGAATGCCCTGAAATTTAAGCTGCCTAATTTGTCAGCTTGCTCAGACCATACTACTGTAACACTCTGCTGTTTGCAAGTTAAGCAGCAACTTCTGGGCTTGGGGCTTTGGTCCTGCACAGGGGATTGTGGGCAGGGAGGGGTTTGGGATTTTCTGTTTTGGGGGTTCCCCCATGGCAGCACCATCACTCATCACCTGCAGTCCTGGCCACTGCTGCTTCAGGGACTGCGCCCATGGCATCAGGGACTGCTTTGAACCAGGGGAGAGCTGCCCTGGTGTGGACTCAAGTACCAGAATTGGTTGTGGAGTGCTTCAGGTGTCCCTTTCCCACAGCGTTGCAGTGGACACAAGGACACTCTGGGTTTGAGACATTTATTCCACATTTTGTGTAGACAGAAGGAGACGTTCTCTTGCTGAGATTGATGAGTTCTTCTGAGGACAGAGTAAAGACAGGGACAAAGCTGGAATAAACACTTTATTCTCCACTTCCAACAGCACTTTCTTTGTTGTCTTTTCTGCAGCTAGAAGCTAAAGCTGTGATTTCTGTCCTTTCCCTGAATGTTTGGAAGCTGATTTCCAGATAAGCCATTCCTGCAGCTCTCGGTTCCCTGTTCCTGCATCCTGCTGCCTCGAGCTCATCCTCTCACACTCCTGCTGTCACAAACTCAGATTGCTGCTGTACACAGATTCTTGAGTAATATTACAGCAGAGCTTCTCAACACCCCATGTTGCACGTGGTGTGCCACCACTAAATTGGTAGAATCTGACCCATCCTTACAGGTTTTACTTGGAACAAGCATTTATTTCTGTTTGAAATTGTTCATTCACCTTTCATCCTGGGGAGCCTCAAAGGCAGCACCCGTTCACATCTATCTTTATCTCTGGTTTTGTTATTGCTGTGTTGGATCAGCGCCGTGCTCTTCATAGCACCTGACATCATAAATCCCTTAAAAGTACAGGTTGAGCAGAGTACACAAAGTGCTGCCTTTGCTTCCTTGCTGTTCCTTTTTGATGCCAGTGCTGTGGTGTCTGAGCTTGTGGGGTCCTGAAGATGTTGGCACTGGCTAACCCATGAGTATCTTCAGGTTATTCACTTTTATATGACACTGGCTGTCACTCTCCAGCTGTCTTGGCCTGAAAACTTCCATACATTTGCACAGCCTTAATTATTTTTTTTGTTGTTGTTCTCTTGGAGATCTGTAAAAATTACTGTAAATGCTAAGCTTTCAGAAATGACCTATCACATGAGGGTTTTTTCTATATATTTTTCAATTCAGTTCTGCTGACCTGCTTTATAGATGTTTACAGGAAACTGGAGAAAAGGCAGAAGTTCCTGTTAATTTTCTTGAGATCCAGATGCAAGAGAAGAGAGTTGGGCATAACAGAAAATATTGGCAAAGAGCTAGCCTTAGTTCATGACCAAGTGGTTTACTGACTTTCTCCCTGAGGAAAGCAGAAGGCAGCAGGGTGCAGGGATGTCTGGAGTTCAAGGTGCATTTTGTGAACTCTCCTTTGGGCACCAGGACTTGGCTTGGCTGGAGTCAACTGTGAGGCTTGTGCTTGGGGTTTAGCACTCAAAACATCAATCCAGTTGCTAAGAGTCCTGAAGCCTCACTGATAGTCACTGCCTTGGAAATGATTTTTGAAGAGTGTTTACCTGCCTGCAAAAATACTAAGGGCTTACACCGAGAAATCAGACTTGAGAAGTTCAAAGCCTTTCCATGCTTGTGTGTGCATAACCAGCACTTGTCGGGGCTGGAAGTCAGGGACACTGCAAAGAGACTGCTTTTTTAGGGCAAAAGGACTTCTAGACAAAAGCAAGGGCTTTTATGGATGGCACTGCAGAGCCCTGAATTCTTTCTAAAAGGGTTCCATTTTCTGCCATAAAAAGTCAAAGCAGAAAGAAACTCACCTCGGCAGAGTGGGGAAGGTGCCGCACTGCCAGCCACGCTTTCTTTTATGTTTTGCTCATAACCGTCATAGCAGGGAAAGGCAAACACTTGTCTAATTTGATAAAATATCTTTAATTGCACCAGCAGTACTTGAGGTTTGGGCTGGCTGCGTCAGCTCTGTTTGTAATCACAGCTCCAGCCGCACTCCACAATCAGCGCCAATTGCTGCCAATTAGCATCCGCTAGGCTGCTGTTGCTTTATTCAGATGTTCTGGGCTGTTTGGTTGCATTATTCATACCTTGGCTGGGAAAACATGGTTTAAAAATGAGCACCATTACAGGGTTTCATTGTACTCTGACAGACCTTCTCCCAGCTCCACCTCTCAGTTTAGTTCTAGTTAGTCAACAGAGGAAAACTTTGGACATGATCTAGTTCATTCTTCATTTCACTTCTAGGAAATAGCTCCTGCTTGACACAGAATTCTAAAGAGAAAGATATCAAAAGATATCAAAGCTGGTGTTTTTTCATGTAACAGTTTGGTTTTGGAAGTTGTTGCAAAATGTCATCAATGTGCAGGACATTAGGAATAAAAAAGAAGAAGAAAATTTTTATACAGGGCAGGCATGTTATGGAGGACTGCCGTGACCAGGGAGAGAGATTTCAAAAGGACTTTTAAGTGCCAGTTTCAGAGCTGAGTCTGGTCTGTGGTGTAGGAGAGCTGGGGGTGGAAGGGACCATCTCTGTACCTGCAGCAGGTACAGAGTGTTCTCTGTAGTGGCACAAGATGAGCTACAGATCCAGTCTAACACAGCAGCATCTTGGGCTTTAAGAGCTTGTGGTTTCACCTACTTAAACTTTGAGTCTGTGTTTTCCCCCTACAGGATTTTATTCTGACTTCAAAGGAGTTGTTCTTAATGCGAGCAAGTGCAAATGATTGATGAAAGTGTTTGGTTTTGGTTTTTTTCCTTCAGATGATGATTTTAATAAGGAGAAATGAATGCTGGCTAAGTATGTTTAACAAGGAGCTTTGTTTGCTTTTGGTTTTGTAACTAAGTTGAATTAAATGAAATGCTTTAGTGCCACAGTAAGAAAAGAAAGAAAACCATGGCAGAGCCCCCCGTCCCTGGGGAACAGGGGCCATGCACATACTCATTGTGTGATAGATATTCTCTGCATATGGGAGTGTGACATGAGGATAAAGAGCAATGAGTGCGGCAGTAATTTCTTTAATTTAAAAAAAAAAAAAATTGGGAAAAGGAGGTGACAACTTGTGGAAGCACAGGGACCACAGCTGCCAGCAGGGACAGTGGCAGTGATGGGTTTTTGCTGGGAGGTGAGGCTCCAGGAACCTGTGCCAAACTCTCCGATAAGTTTGCTCCGCTAATCAGGCGCTTGTTAATAATGACTCAGATTTACGATACTTCATAACAGCCCAAGAAGAAATATTCATCCTGGTATTGACTTTGTGGGGGAAGAAAACCTAATAAAGCATTGAGAGTGCTTAATCAATACCCGGGCAGGGCTGCGCTGACTATCAGAACGAGCAGCTTTGTTTGCTATTCAGGCGGATAATTTATGGTTAGTGCTGGAAGTGATGTATGTAATTTATGTTTTAGAGACAATTACTGCTCAGAGACAACTGCTGCAAAGCTTTCTGCAGGAAACCAAAAGACAAATGCAGTCTTTGGGGTGCAAGTGTTGTGCCTGGCAGCTTGTCCAGTGTATTTGTTCATTACATTATGTGTATGTGTAATTTTGATATATGTGCATGTGTGCTCGTGTGAGCTATGTTGCATTGTAGCAATGAGTGGCCTTTAAAGCTCAAATCAACTTTCTCAGGTTTCAGGATTTTTTAGGCATATGGTTTTGGTTGCAGACCATCCAAGCTGTAATTGAAAGAAAAACAAAAACAGCATGTAAAACTTAAGGAGGTACTCTTTTTTTGGATCTTCAGCGTTTTTTAAAAAATGGAATCAAATTATTTAGATAAATGGATGAGAAACTGTCAAATGGGCATTGTGGTTTGCAGACACTTGCCTATAATACCTCCTTATAAAATCAAATTCTAGGAGAGTTGCACTTTTGTGTGCCAGGCACTCAGATATACTAAAGTATGCATATAGGAGCATTTGAGGTGCACATGATAAACTATATTTAGACTTTGATCCTAACCATTATTGGGGTTTGGTTTGGTTTATTTTGCCCAACAGCATTTGTGTTTTCTGAGTTAAGAATTTATGTCTCTAAATTGCTATAAAAGTCAATATAAGCTGCCAGTGCCTGTTAGAGAGAGGAATCAAGCTGCTTTCTTAGAGATATTTAACATTTAGATTCCTGAAATCAGCCTATCTTCATCATAGTCTTCAGGAGAAGGTCCCAAGTGTTGTTAATGAAATGTTGTCTTCCCTCTAAATAAATGTGTTGTGGTTGCTGTGACCCCTGATTGAAGCAGGGTGTGTTACCCTAACGCTTTTAAACTAATCAAAATCACCTCCTCGCTCCGTGCTGGTGGGCTTTGTTCAGACAGGATTGCAATAACAATGGCAATGATTTTACAGATTTTATTCCACTTCAGTGATTTATTTCAAGTCCAGGGAGCTCTGACACGTGCTGGAGTCAGTAGCTCACGGGTCAGAGCACGGGTTAGCCCAAAACTGGGCACCCACATGGTAAATTTGCATGTGGCTGCCTTAAATGAATAAAGTTATTGCTCATATACAGCTGATAAATACAGAAAGCTTGGAAAATGGGTTTTAAATACTGTGTGGCAGTTATGAGATTCTTTTTGTTATCTTAAAAATTAGTCTTTATATTAATGAATATAGCATTAAACTTGTCGTATGGGGAAAGTAAAAATACCTTAACCTGTAGGCAGTGAGTTAGCTGCTGTGTTCCACTGATCTAGACATACAAACCTGCCAAAATTAGATGGTCTTTCACTTCATGGTTTTCCTGCTGCAGAGCTGAGCCCCTGCTCAGTGCAGGTGCTTTCTCCTTGCCCAGCTCTGGCCAGTCCTCTGCTCAGGGCAGGTTTAATCCCTCACTGGATTTTAAAGATGCTGAATTGACCTCCAGGTGCAGAACTGCAGCCCTCACGAGCAGCTCAGTGGAAACTTCTGCCCCAATGCCAACACACATTTCTGCTTTTCACACTGATTTTTCTTCATCTGCTTTCTACTTTTGAGAGCTAGTGATAGAGCAGGTCACTGCTGTTAGATTTCAAGCTGGAATTACCAATGAAAACCACTTTGTCCAGTGTCTGCTTTTACATAAAGCCTTCATTTATTTGTAGGAAATCTGAAATCACCTACATTTTCATAAAAACTTGGTGAAGGGCTGTTTTCCCTGGAGCTGAGGATGTGTGACATTTTTCAGATGGAATAGCATTAACAAGAACAGAGAAGTGGAGGGATTGGAATTGTCCTTCGCTGTTTAGCATGTAGCTCCTAGGCAGGGTTAATTGGGCAAAGATGGTCTGCTTCATGAAAAAAAAAGGTATGTTCCCTTCCATATCAAGTATTTTATAAGATTTTTGGAGAAAAGACACCTTTTCACATAGTTCTGTCTATAACACCACAAGTGCAGGGAGTGTGGGACAGGGGTACATGTCAACAATCCATATTTTAACATACTACTGGATTTAAAATATATTGTGTATTTTTTTCCCCCACACATATGTGCTAGACAGATCATATATAAAGTTAATATCAAGTTAATCTAGATGCAAGGTGTTTTCAATTATTTTTCCCAAGGCAAGATTGAAGGCTCACATCCAGTATGTCCCATGGATAATGTTTTTGTGTTGTAACATTGGCTCTATAAATAAATGTGAAACATTGCTGTAGCAAACATCACATTTGTTTGGGTTTTTTTTTAGGTGCCTACAGCATGTCATTACAGATGGATTGATAGGCTTGATAACATTGAACTTTTGTCAGACCTAACGTGGCAGACTTGTTACGTGTCAGAAATTTTCTGTCATTTTGCTCACTATTCAAAAGGCAAAATATATTTGCGACCTTGAGTGACATTGAATATGGAAAGCAGACAGAAATTTATCATTTGACAGAATTGTTTTTGTTGAGTTTATTTTAACTTTCCTTGGTTTTTTTTTCAGTGGCAAAGCTGTAATCAGATTTTAAAATCCTGACTACTCTCTTTTAGGAATATGGAACAGCTGATTGTGGCTTGTAAAAGCTCTATGACCCGGCCTTTTACAAATGTAAAACACATTCTTTATTACTTCACATTCAGATAATTTATTTTCATGCTTCTTTGGACTGAGGCAATATCTGACCTTTATTATGGAGTTGCAGAAAACAGCTTGGCAGGGGGCAGGCAGTGGGGAAGGTCTTGAGCAGGAGACAGGACAGCAGAGGATGCAGATGCTTAGAGAGTAAATTTTCATCATATTAGGGCTAAAACTGGTGAGATTTATTGCTACTCAGTGTATTCCTTCTAGTGTGATTGCTCTCTAATAAAGCTGTATCAAAAAAGCTTTTTTTGGTGTCTTAACTCAGAAATTAAATCATAGTTTATTTGATGATGATTAGCTTTAAATAAGGTGTTTGTTTTAAAGGCACATGGAGACAGAAAGTCAGGTTTTGTGAATATAGTAGAAGAAGTGGTGGGTTTCTGGTGTGAAAAGCAGCAAAGAAATGCATGAAAATATTTCATCAAAAGCTGAAAACAAATATTAAGGCAGAGACAAAGAAATCCTGGACAGAGCATTAAGAAGGTAGGGTTAGAAGAAGAAGGAAATGAGGTTTTCAGTCATGCAGCACCAATAGCTGGACCTCACAGCATTTTATGCTGAACAAGGAAGGAAAAGATTTTTAATTGCTAACAGGAACAGTCTGCAATCAAAGGAGAAACTTCCTATATATTAGCATGCAACAACACTGTACACTTCCGAATGGATTATACCCTGGTGAAATCAAGGGGATAATGATGAGCTCCTCAGCTGGAAAGGTTTTGTTCCGATATTTTGGTTCAAAATATAGACACTGGTGTTAATAAATCGGGCTGTATATCCTAGACCACCTCACCCAGTCAATATTTTATGCCAGGAGGTCACGTAGCATTGTGGGTTCTAAAGAATAAACCAGTTCTTCCCTTAATTTTGTTCAAAAAAATAAAAAGAGCAAGGAGATTGTATTAGTTTTCAATCCTGTTAGTATAAATAGAATCGAAGCTGTGGAGCTGGGTTATTTTGTGGCTCGTTGCTGTTTATCACCACGAGGCACATCAAGTAAATCCCTCGGAAGGGGCCGCGCGGCTCGCTCCCCGCGCGGCGCCGAGCGCTCGCGTGCCTCCTCCCAGAGCTCGGAGGAACGCGTCCAAAATCTGCCTCCTGTCATATGTTCTCCCCGTCTCTTGCTGAGGAGAAGCGAGCAGACGCACGTTGTTATTTTGGTGCAGTTTGTTTTTGGAGGGAAGGAGGGGGGGGAGTGTTTTTCTCCGGGAAAAGTTTCTGTTTAAATCGCGTTCCCGTGAAATCGAGAAGAGCCTCGTTGGCTTCACACGAGTTAGGAATTGGTTTGTTGTGTAGCTCTGGGGTAACTGAAATTTGTTTCATTTCTTTATAGCCTGCCAGTGTTTTCCAGTGTCACTGAGGACAAAGAAATTATCATTTTTGTTGGTCATTGCATTGAAGCTAAAGCTGTAGAGAAATGAGGTGGTTTTAGTGGGTTTGTGACTCTTCAGCTACACTTTAGCAAAAGTTGGTGTTCTGTGATACACTTTTCTTTTAACTTTTTAATAGTCTGAAACCTCCTCAAAAATTTCTTGTAGCCTGTGGCTTTTGGCCAGGATCTGAAATGAACCAGTCAAGTGAAGCCTAAGCTCATCAAAGGACTAACAAACCTTGGTAAATCTTAGTCTTTAACACCAAAGGGTTGCAGCTGAAAGGCTTTCACCTCTCTTGCATGAATGTGAAATTCTTTTTTTTATGATTTTCTTTACAAACTAATTAAATGGGTTTTTTTTAAACAAGGAGTGCCACTAATGCGAAGTAACTGCCTGTGGTCTTTACAGTCATGATGATGCTTATCTTCTGCTGCTTAATCCTCCTCCTCCTGGCTCTCCTGCCGTCTCACCTGAGAACAATCTGAGCTCCCTCCCAGTGTCTAAGGCCTGTCAGATCTGTCACCTGCACCCTCAGCCTGGGCTTTGAGGAGGTGGGGTGTCCCCTCAGCCCCAGCTCTGCCACTAAGGCAGATCAAGACATTTGCCCAAAAATTGAAGCCAAGCCCCCCAGAGCCCATTATTCTCACACAGGTCCGTCCCTGCTTGCTCTTGCACTGCTGGACTTGGGTGTGTGTGGGACATGAACACTTCAGAGAGCAAAGTGAGTGAGAAGGAATTTCCCAAGGTCACTGTGTGTAGAATCAGTGCAGCAAATACCTGCTGGGCTTGTTAGATTTACCATCCCCTTTGAACAAATTTTCTGTTTTGGAAATCACCTCCGTACTGTTTGTTGTCTCTGCTCCTGTTCAGCAGAGCAGCACTGCTGGCCTGGTGGTTTCTATCATATTTCTTTGAAATTTCTTATGTAGGGTATTAAAGTAGGTATGTAAGTGAATGTCTTTGCTATTGATTTTTTTCTCTGCCACTGGCTGTCTATTAACTTATTTATTTTTTTCATTTAGTCCTTTAATGTTCTTTATTTGTAATGTGTAAAGTTCTATTTTGCATGCAGGAAAACACCAGCTTGCAAGGTGAATAAGTCTGGTGTGTAGATAACAGCACCTGACAGAAAGCAGGACCATAATTCATTTAAAATCCTACCATCTTTCAGAGGTTTCTCATCTCTGCCACTGCTTCTAGAAGCAACCTAATACCCAAGTGAGGCTGCTGGAAATGACTGTGTAGAGGTTGTTCCAGAGGTGGAAGCTGGCGAGCTGGGTAGAGCCTGCAGCCAGAGGCAGGTGGGCTCTGCACTCACCTCGTGTAGAAGAGGAGGAGGGGGAAAATCTCACCCTTGCAGCTCTTAGAATCACAGAATCATTGAAGTTGAAAAGACTTTTAAGTTGAAAACACTTTGTTAAACCATTAACCCAGCACTGCCAAGCCCACCACTAAACCAACTCCCCAGGTGCCACATCCATTAACAGCTGAGCTCAAGGATCTCAGAGGTGTTTTCCAACTGTAATGATTCTATGAGATCTGTCTTCTAAATCCCTCTGGGGATGGTGACTCCACCACTTCCTGAGCACCCTGTTCCAGTGCTTGGCAATCCTTCCAATGAAGAAATGTTTTGTGGTACCCAATCTATGCCTCCCCTGGCACAGCCTGGCTGAGTGGAGGGGCTCAGCAGCATAGCTGGGAGTCACTGGTGCTGGGGTTGCTTCAGGGTCCTGAGCTGGTTATCTCAGAAACTTTCTCATTTTTTCACATCAGTCAGACACAACTGTCCTCAGATCTTCAGGGACTGTGGTCAGTGCCCACTCTTCACTGGTTGCTTGTGCTTTCTCCTGTCAGATGTCAACGAGTGCACCACGGGGAACGGCGGCTGCCACGACCGCTGCTGCAACACCATCGGCAGCTACCACTGCAAGTGTCCAGCTGGCCAGAAGCTGGGGGAAGATGGAAAATCCTGTGCAGGTAATGCTTTGTACCATGTCTCACTGCTATTAAGGAATCAGCAGACTTAGGAAGGGGAAGGAAACACTGGCTTTTATGAGGAGCCAGCTGAAGAGTGTGTGTTCAGAGTTGTCGAGAGCGCAGATCTTCTCATGTCTGGATTATGAAGATGTAACTGTAAGAACACTTCAAAGGGTTGGGGTTTTGTTTTATTTTGTTGAAAAAAATGTTATCACTTAACCTGGATTGGCTGTGCCATGTTCTGATTATGGGATTTCCATCATCAGTTGAAAAACTTGAAGAAAGTGTATACGCTTGATAATATTTCATCTGTCTCTTAAGCAGAATGGTTCTTATCAGAAAATACACATACATTTTCATATTTCAATCACAATTCCACAGCTAGAGATTAACTGAATAAAAAAGGATTTAAAACCACATGCTATGTAAACCCATTTGTCTTTTTCCTAAGGGAAATTTAAGTCTAGTTAGTGCATTATAGGGTAAAATTCGTTCTTATGCAAAAACTTATGTTAGAACACATAATGAATTATGGTCAGACTTCCTAAAGGCTCACTGGCAAACAGAGTGGGTGTAAACAAGCCCACATGATGTGCTGACCTACAGTCACTACGTTCAGTGCAACATCAGGTGCTGCAGAAGGTCAGGTGTGAGGTACCCAAGGTGTGCTGTACTCCAGGCCAGAGCAGTTCCTTCTTCCTGAGCTCTCCCCTGACACAGGTAACAAGGGTGTGCTGCCACATCATCTGGTGTGCTCTGCTGTGGGCCTGGATTGCACCTCCCCTGCATTTCAGTGCTGCACTAAATGCATCAGTGATATTTTTTTAATCTCAGGGCAGCTTTTCATGAACTGTATTATCATCTTCTCAGAAGAAACTGTGTTCTCTGGCTTTTCCCATTGCACAGGGTCTCACAAATCCCCTTCTTCCAAGATTTCATTTTACCATTGTCCAGCTCCTTTTTAAGGTTAGGATAAAGCACAGTATTTCTTGCCTGTGGTCATACGATTTATCCTAACTTAATAATTCGTTTGGCTGAACTCCTTTTTCACTAAAAGACAACAGAATTATTTCCTATGGCAGCCCGTTAGTTGAGATCCACCTTGACAATGGAAATAAGCTGTAGATGGTTATGTTATTTTGATTGAAGTATTTCATTATGGTCTTCCACGTTTTCATTTTGGCCTTTGGAGAGCTCAGCCCAGGAATATCATTTATGATTCACAGATCCCTGCTAGTTCACCTCTCTTGCCTCTTTGGGGGACTGACTGGCAATATGCCCATGGGCCAGTGAACAGGTCTGTGTTTTGATGACTACTTACTGCTTTCAGTGCATAAAAGTTCACCACACCCCAAGGTTTTTGGAAGCAGGAGTCCTACTCATCATAATCCTTAGCATGCAAGAGTAATTTTTCTTTGGACTAGTCTTATTTTAATGAGTTAGTCAAATTAGTGTTCCTTCTGCACAATTCAATTCTTACAATGCACTTTAAATTCAAGCTTTTGGACAGTCTTTAAAAACTCAAAGAGAGCTTAAGGTATTTCATTTTTGTACTATATTCTATCTGACCAGGAATTGCAGGGGAATATATTATTAGCTGTTTTGAGGCCTTTTTTTTTTTAAATCCTCAGGCAAAAATGGAAAAATGAACTGGAAGCGCTCAAGTCATAAAACAGAGTGAGTGTGGTGGTGTCACTAAATACACCTGAACTTTTGCAGAGGTGACAATGACAGAATTTGGCTGTACTGACCTGCAAGGAGGCCAGCTTCAGCCAACTTCTGGCCATCAGGTGGTACAATATGAGTAACTCAGTAGTTGGTTACTACGTGAGGGGAAAGCGAGCTCTCAAACAAAACTGTGTGTGCTGCTGGAAGGACTTCCAGGGCGTGAACTGGGGTTTTATTAATGCCTCTGCGTTGCTCAAAGGAGTAATTTTTGCAGATAGGAGTAAAACAGCTCCTCATTCAGGTTAACCAGTGGTTTTGGAGGAATAAAGTTTATTGTTGTTCTGGGTTGTTCCATTCTTTCTGCCTTTATAGCATCATTGTGCTTTATGTTACCCCTTAGTCTAAACTCAGGCATTAAATAGATGTGCACTATTGTTCTGCTGCCATTATTTGTCTCATGGTTGGTTTTATTTCACCGGTGCCTGCAATGATCGATCAGTGTACGGGTTTTTTTATAAGCCAAGGTACAAATAAGGTGTATTGTTAGAAAAGCAGCATGGAAGTTGCACAGATCTTATTCAGCAAGCCATTATTACTGGAAAGATTGATCGTGTTTTTCAGGAACAAAATAGAGCATCCTTCTGACAAAAGGGAAGGATGTCAGGAAAGAACTGTTGGGTTTTTAAAAATATTTTTTTAGCCATTTGTAGCTGTTTAATGCTAAGGAAGGAAAAGTGAATAAAAATTCACTAACCAACAACTTAGTGAAGTGCACTGCTGTTTTGATCAAGCATTGCTGGGGGTTTGTGAGCAACTGTTTTTGGAGACCCAAGGCCTAATTTCACAGCTTGAAGGAGCTGACAATGCTCAACATCTCCACCTTCTAGGGTGTCAAAGATGTGTGCAAGACACAAGGCTCCATGAATATGCACAAGGCATCAGCATAAAATAGGTGGGATAATCTTAAAATAGTTATTGCCATCAGCTTTGATTAACCCTCCTCCTTGAGTGATTCTGTGGCTGGTTGGACCCACATGGGGAAGGGGATTGGGCAGCACAGACCCATCCTGTGGGACCTATCCTCATTCCAAGGGCTGTAGGGATATTTCCTGGCTATTTGTAGGGATCTTTTCTGGCTATTTGGGGGTTCTTCAGGCAGGATATGTCATTCAGGGTTATGTAGTTTGTAAGGTCTTTCTTCACTTTGGTGAGGGATACTCGTATGGAGAGGCAAGATGTGGTGAGCTGGAGGCCTGTGCATCTCATAGAAATGCCAGCCAGAGCAGTGACCTGATTAGCCTTTCAAAGCTAATTATCTCCATGTTGTACTGCAGCTTTCACTCTCCAGCCTTCATGCTCAGAACTTCAGTTTGCTTCTCTGACAGAGAAATATTTCCTGGCAGCTCCTGGCGCAGGCATTTCAGATTGTGACAGAAAGCTCCTGCTTCCCTCCCTCTCCTCGTGTGCCTGATGGAAATGAATGATGAGACAGGATTTGGCTTTAAATCACTGCACAAATAATGTGACAAATTAATATTTGACATTTACCAGTGTAGGACTGTCAGGCTGATGCTGTGCCCTGTGCGTCCCTGTGCTGTTCCTGGGGCAGCCTGGGCAGGGGCTGTGGGTGGGTTTGCTCAGAAAGGTGTGACCCGGTCTGAGGAAGGGAGAGGAACTGGGTGTGTGCCCAATACCTCCTTGTTTGTGGAGCAGAGGCACCACTGTGTCAGCGAGATAGGCTGTGAAATGCAGAGATATCCTCATTTCATGTTTTATTCTGATGAGAAGCAGTTCTACTCGAGCATCGCAAAATGCAGAAATGGTATTTTCTGAACATAAATACCATTTAAAATGGTATTTTAAATGGTAATTTTAAAGCTCAGTTGTTGGCACAAGTCCAGTTCTGTAAGGGATGCTGAGGCTACAGCTACAAAAGCGTGTTTTCACACATGAATAAGCTGCAGAAGTCAAGTAGAAAAAGGTCGTGACCTTATGTTAACCTTCTTTGGTAAACTGTCATTTCTTATTTATATTATTGTGCTCTCATCTGTCAAGGCAACTGCAGGAACTTAGAGACAAGTGAAGTCCTGTGATTAACTGTTGATGAAAAGGAGCTCCTTTTTGCTTGATTAGAGTGATATTGCAATGGCTGTGACCCCATCCCTGGGGGGTTCGGTCAAACCTCGGAGCTCTGGCAGCTTTCCTGACCTTTGCCAGGGGGACTTTGGGAGCAGCTGCCTCCAGAGCCAGAGTGTGACTGTGCCAGGGCCACCACTGGTTACCCCAGAAATGGAGGAGTCACGGGGGTCACTGCTGGAGCCTGGTCCCAGGGCAGGGTAGAACTCTCCAAATGCTGTTTGTTGCCTTGGAAGAGTTAAGGGTGGGCTAAAAGGAATGCTGAGGGACATGTCTGAGAGCAAGAAAGTGTTTGTTAATATGGTGACAGCATTTATTAAGTTAATAAGGTCTGAAACACAACTTATTCTTGTCAAATTCTGGTTTTGTTGAAGAGAACAAATGCTAATTCTGCATTTGGGCTGTTTTCCCTGGCCAACAAATCAATGTACAGATGTCTGCCATGTCCTGTGATAAAAAACTGAAGTACATAATACAATGCACTTGGAGGGAAATGCCAAGGCATTTTTAATTATATTTATTTAATTTTTATTAGAACAGAAGAAATTAGTCTACTGTAAGGATTCAGAATGCTTTTGCATGATCTTGACTATAACAGTTGCATTTGATTCAACACGCATTGTTGGCAGGCCGTGACACTGAGGTACTTATTGCCAGGAACACTTCAGCAGAAGGAGAACAAGGAGAATATATTTTACAAATATCAAAAATTACTAGTTCTTATTCCAGATGCAGCAAGTACCAGACCAGCTGAACTCAAATCTTACAGCACTCAAGTGAAGGCACCCTCAGATGAGGTGAAGCCACCCAACCTTCTTCATGTTCCTCTATTTTAAGACCTTGTCTTGAGCCAAGGAAATAAATCCAGTTGCAGGAATTGTTTCACAATTATCTAATTATCTGTAACTGAATTACTCTGTCCACCTAATGTCTGCCTCTTAGAGTGAGGGGAATGGACAACTCCACCTTATCACCTTAGAAGACCCTGGGTGAACCGTCTTGATAACTGAGGCATTTCAGGGTATTGGAATTTTACAGCAATTCTAAAAAGAGGAGGAAAAAAATAGGCAAAAGAAAAAGACTTGTGAGAGGAGAGGAGGTAAAGCCTAATTTCTGATTTTTCCAAACCTGTTTTTAGTGGCTCTCAGGTATCCTGGGACTCCAGCTTGGGTTTTTAGAGCTAAGTCAGATAATTTCAAGTATTTATGTTTCAAAGTATGAAAAACTTGAAGTAAGCTGCCAAGGGGGTGAAAGGTAAACATTTTCTTCTCCATTAGTTTTTACATCCAGAATACTGGTAAATGTCTTATATTTGAAGTGAATTCAACAAGAAGCAATATGTGTTTTTACATTTAAGTATTAATTATGATAGCTCCTGCCTGTCAAATCATTATTTTTAGTCATGAGTAAAAAGCTTAATAACTGCTTTTGATTTCAGATCCAGTTGGAAATTAAAAAAAAAAAAGGTTGTCTTACTTGTCTTATAGAGGGAACTGTATTAAGTGAGATTAGGGATTAATTGTGCATTATAAACACTGTTTGGCATTGTGCACTCAGACTTCTGTGATTTTCTGGAGATTGCTGGATTTAGGCAGGAGGACTGTGTGATTTTTGTGCATGGCTGTGGAGAAGCTCCGGGCAGAAACTGCTGGAGATGTTCTACATTTGCAAACTTGATGGGGAATCTAATTTTATTTCTACTCTCAAGTCATTCTTTTGGAATTCTCAGTTTCAGGCATTTCTCTGAGAAGAAATGATGGCTGGGGGTTGTTCCTCTGACCTCCCTCGTGCTCTCCCATGCTGTGCTGGATCCAGCTGGGATCAATAGCTGTGTGGAGCTGTTACACTCTCCCAGGCAAATTGTGTCATCTGTCTGCATTTGTCTATTCCTGGTAGTTCTACAGCAAAAAAACCCCTCCAAATAAGTAGTAAAAATGACAACATAGTCGTGGTAAGGGTAACACTGACTTCAGCTTATTGGACTTTTTAATGAATTACCTGAGTGCTGATTCCTGGCAAGCCTGAGCAGGCAGGAGCTTGAGCTGAATTTTGGGGGCTCATTCCAGGCTGGCAGTGGCTTGGTCTGGGCATCCCCTTGCTTTCTGTGAGCCCTCCCCAGCAAAAACCACCCAGCTACACAAACATTCTCAATCTTACTAAAATACATTGAATACTAAACTCAGCAAATCCCAGCATTTTGTGTCTGTTTCTCTTCAGTCGGTGAAGGGACACATTGCTCGGGCCAGAGCAGACACTTCTCACCTGGTTCAGAGCATTTCTGTGTTGGTCTGGGCCGAGAAGAGCATCTGATGCTCTGATAATTGATTTATTGTTGAATTTTAATTGCCCTGCTTTAGTTTCTTCCCAGTTGCTGCTTGGCTGTTGCTGAAGGCTCCCCGCTCCTCGCTCACGCACCGAACAAAGGCGGCTGCGAGCTGAGCCACCCAGATTCTCACATCTGCCATCCCTCGGGGGAGACAGGCTCACAGTTATGACAGCTCCCTCCAAAGTGAGCGCTGCCATTGGGGGCTGAGCTCGATTATCCTGGATATGTGTTTCCATCCACGGGAGCTGAGAACAGGCTGAGTCAGTTTGCAGTCACTTTTTAAGTAGAAGTTTTATGCACACCAGTTGGGTCAAGGGTATTGTTATCCTAATCCAAGGCTCCAAAGCAACAGTTGAAGGAATCCTACCCAAAAGCCCTTGACTTTTTGGGGAAGACTGGGACCACTTATGTTTCAAGGATTCAATGATTATTTCCAGATAATCTTGGTAAATCTCTTTTTCTCCACAGAGCTTGTTTTTTGGTGCCTAGATTTTTGCCTTTGAACGCTTAATTCAGCTGCAACGTTTTAATAACAGCCTTTTGCATAAACAAACCATGGAACTGGCAGTTTAATTTTCAGGTTATGTCAGACTACAGGGTTAGGGCACTGTTAGAACACTACCTAACACAGGGTTAGGTGTAGTGCAGCTTGTCACTGTGTCACACATTCCCTGCAGCTCAACTTGTGCCACGTTCCAAGGCAGCAGCATCTCTTAGAAAGCACAGCATTGTTCGTGCCCCACGGAAAACTGGCACCTTTTCCCTTTGCATTCCAGTTATCAGATGAATTATTGATCACTGATCTGAAGGGGAAAGCTTGTTTCTGGGTGTCACAGGTAGCAGCACACGCAGAGCCCCATCTCCACGGCGTCTGCCATATGGCGCTGGCGGCTCCCGGTGCGTCACAGCTGATTATAGACTCGGCACAGGGATTGCTTCCCCAGCCTTCCAGCTACCTTGTCTTCCTCCAGCTCCACCAGCTGGAAGCAAATATGGAGCAGGAACCTCAGCTTGCCGTTATCCTTGGGAAGGAATGTCCTTCAGATTGTGGGATGTGCGGGGACTGCAGCTGCCACCCCTCTGTGGTTCCTCCGTGAGTGACTCCAGGTATTGCAGTTTTGCACAACAAAGTTGGGCATGGGCAAAAAAATCTGCCCCTGGAGAGCTTTCTTTGTCCAAACCACTTGATGCATAAAGCTGTATTGATCAGCTTTTGATAGTGAAAACATTTAAAGTTCAGAAGTATTGCAGTGTTTGCCATATTACTCAGGGACTTAATGCTTTTAATTAATGGAGGAGCTGTGAATGGTTAGATGAAAAGCATTACAGAGCTATATGAAAAGGCTGTTATTGTCCAGATGAAAGATAATATTTGGAAATAATGTGACAAAAAATGATAGACTGCAGTACAAATATGTTTTGAGATATTTCTAGGCTCTGATTAGTTTATATTAGCTAGTTTTTTGCATGTATAGCTACATATGAAAGGCAGGTTATAGAGAATGTTAACATTCCCGTGGGCTGATTGACAATAATTAGTTTATTTTGAAGGAAAGGAAAGAAGCACGGTATTGTTGGAGCTGAGTAATGTGAATTAAAAGCCAGGTAATCTTTTCTGCAATTACAGAGATACAATGATTGCTGTTATCAGAGAAGAAAATCCACTCGTACTTTTAAGAATCATTGTGTAGGAAGAGCTTTGCAGGCCTGAAATTGAAGCTCTGGTCATGGTCTCCAAAATTACACTTAGTAGTAATTTTATGCAGAAACAAGACTTCTGAATACTTAAATTATAGCTTGTTTGTAGCAAGGTATTTACCAGCAAATACAGGAATCTTACAAACAGCACATGAGTCATCTTGGTGTTCATTTCGAGCACATCGAAAATGCAAATTGCAGCTGAATTATTCTTGTGTGGAGAGGCGAGGCTTAGAAAAACCTTAAATTCGTACTTTAAATGGAAATTGTGAGAGGAAAAATGTGCACATTTGCCTTTCAGAGGAGGGTATTGTGCAGGGTGGCTACAGCTTTTTCTGTAGCTTTGCCTACAGGCTGTGTAAACAAGAACTGACAGCAGGTATAGGGATGGGAAAGAGCACAGCTCCTGAGTGGTGTTTGTGTTCCTCTTTGGGAGCATTTAATACTGTTCTTCACCTGGACACCTCATAGAACTCCCTTTATTTTTTTTTTTATTATTATTGAAATGCCTGTGGATTTTATGAGCTATCTGATACAACCTTAAAAAGCTTTAAAACAATTTGTGATAAAATCTAAAGCAAACAGAAACCCGTCAGCTTCTCTGTTCAAAGCCTTGGCCCAAAGGAAGCGATCCAGACATGACTGTCAGTGAGATAGCAACTGCTGGGAGAGCTACACTGCGTTATTAAAAGATCAGTAGTTTGATCAACATCATATTGGATTACTCAAACTTCAATTACAGGAGTACCTGAGGGCTTTAGCTGGGATATATTAGAAGAACAACTTGAAGTGAACCTGCTGTTGTTGCACGCCAGCTCTGTGAAAGGCCCACCTGAGAACCCTGTGAACAGTTCCTATCCCAAAAGGGATTTAGTGTCAGCCAAGGAGTTCAAAAACAACTAATAAAAATGGAGCAATCAATTGGTTAATTTGATGTGAATTTTAGTCTCAGGAAGAGGAAGAAAAAAGGAAGTAAAATAAATTCTTCCGTGCCTGGTGACATTATTGATACGAAGACAGGGTGAGAGAGTTGGGCTGGTTCAGCCTGGAGATGAGAAGTGTCTGGGGAGAACTCAGAGCCCCTTTCAATGCCTAAAGGGGCTCCAAGAGAGCTGGAGAGGGACTTTTAGCAAAAGTATGGAGTGATAAGAGAGAGAGAAATGGTTTCAAACTGTCAGAGGGCAGGTTTAGATCAGATACTGAGAAGAAATTCTTCCCTGTGAGGATTGTGAGGCGCTGGCACAGGTTTCCCAGAGAATTTGTCGCCCATACCTGGAAGAGTTCAAGGTATAGTTCAAGAGTTCAAGGTTGGACAGGGCTTGGAGCAACCTGGGCTAGTGGAAGGTGTCCCTGCCCATGGCAAGGGAATTAGAACTGGTTGATCTTCAAAGTCCCTTCCCACCCAAACCATTCTGTGATTGATGATTAGGATCCAGCTCTGGAAGTTGGCATGGATAGGTTTTGGATGTGTTAATGTCACTTCTCTCTTTTCCTGCTAGAATCTCTGCAGAGTCACACGTGATTTATGTCATAATGGAAGCAGAGCAAGAAAACCTGTGTAAAATGCTGTCCTTTGCTCTCTGGCAGTTTATCTCTTAGATTGTCCTGGAGCTGGGATGGCTCCAGTGGGGGATCAGTGGCACTTGAAGAGGCACCCCATGAACTTTTGGCTGTAGAGCAATGCCAGGAGCCAGCTGTGACAGAGGGACAGGAGGTTGTGCTGTGGTCTCAGCTTTAGAGTGGCAGAGGTGGAGCTTGGTGCCTGAATGGTGCCTGTGCCCTCCCTGTCACAAATCACATCTGTATTTCCAGCCAGCACAGCACGTGTACTGTAAGCTGGAAACACCAGATTATGAAGGTGTTTGCATGATTATAATTTTCTTGTGCGTGTTTTACCTGCTGTGTGTGGAAAACACATTTCTCTGCATTGTGCTGTAGCAGAGGCACGGAGCTCAGCAAGTGTGCATTAATATTGCTTCTAGCAAAATCCAGGTGTTCTCATCACATCAGGCATTTCTCTTTTTATTCCATGACTACTCTTGCAAACTGCCGTATCCTGCCGAGAGAGGATGCTGATGGCCCAACGTATAAACCTCCTTAATACAGCTCAGAACTGAGTCCACACAAGGAGTTAGGGCTGTATCATGCTGTCACTTATTAAGTGCAGCTCCTTGTAGAGATCCTCTCCTCCTTTGCCACCCTCCCGCCTCGCAGCAGGGCCCAGCTGGGTTGTGCTGTATTTAAAAATTGATAGACCCATAACAAATATTCTCTCTACTGTTCCGCCCCACATCAGAAAATCTTGCAGCAGCGTTGCAGTAGCTGCTGATACTGGTGATCTCAAAGTCTTTCTCCTAAGCAGGAATCACCTGAAATTTTGATATCTGGCTTTAAAATGTTCCCTTCCAACTTCCCAGTTTACAACCAGTACATTTACCTCTTTTCTACTGGAAACAATGACATTAATGAAGCTGGGTTTTGTGGTTTTTTAGGAGCCTAAGTTACCCTTTTCTCTGGTTTGTCATTCTTCAGCTTGTACTCCCTTGTTATTTTGTGTGGTCATTCACTTATTCTGGCACAGTTCTTCACTGAGAGTTTGTGTCCATCTGTGTGGGTTTCATGTTGATGGGAGTTGGAGTCGTCAAGGGGGTGCAGTTGCCAAAATATCTATTAGTCTAACCCCACTGAGGGTGCTGGTAACCCTATCACTCTTCCTTTTTGGCTTTTCTTTGCTGAGATGCTGTGTGCTGCATCAAGATCCCAAAAAGGATAATTCTTTTTTTGTTTTAAATACTTTGAGTGGAGAAAAACATACAGAATTGCTTTGTGAAAAGATGGAAAAATGTATTTCTACACGGCTGTGTGAAAACATCACAGTGTTGTCTGAGGTCTGCCCGTGAAATTGTCATGTTCCTTGCTTTAATTCTATAGCCTGGTTTTTCTGCAAATTGTCTGGTTTCAATAATTGCTTAAAGTGTGTGTGTGTGTATATATATATATATGTCTCTGCTGTATATTTAATGAAGAATTCCTTGAAATTCTAATTAGGGCTGCTTGACTCCAAAGCAGTTTACATATCACAGGCTTACACAGCTATCAAACAGATGCTTCTCCTTTTTTTTCATTCAGCTGACATTTTCATTTTCTCTGCATATTTTGAGCACTGAGCAGTGATGTGTTTTGACTCCTGAGGCTACAGATGATATCAAAATGAGGATTAGAAATGAAGCTTTACCTGTCAATTAAGTTGTTAAGCTTGTCCTCCACAGTGTCTACACTTTGAAATGGCCTGTTTATTGAATTTGAAATAGTTTTCATTCTTGACTTTGTTTAAATTGAATGGACAGTTCTAATTATAATCTTCAGGGTTTTCATCTGCAACATATGGTTTGCATTTAGAGCTGTGGATGAGGGACTCTTGCATGTTTATTGAGCTAAACCACTGTTAAATATCTCGTGAGAGAGTGGCATGTCAGGCATGGAGAGTAAGCAGAAATGGGCAGTACAAATATTGGCCAATTTTCTCTTTTCACATTATTCCGTCCAGGAGATGTCCTGGGGGACAGCTGGGAAATGAACTGTGGTGGCAGAGTCCAGACATTGGGAGCAACAAGTCACCACTTTAAATGGTTGTCTGGTGCCAGACTTAGCTTGAAAGGAATAGGGAAGGGAAGGGAAGGAAGGGGAGGGAGGGAGAAAAGGAAAAGGAAAAGGAAAAGGAAGGGGGCTTCGGCATACCGAGTTCAAATTCAATGCATTCAG
>VYZP01018002.1:16753-27389 GCA_013400635.1 Hypocryptadius cinnamomeus | reverse complement strand
CCCCATCCCATCCCATCCCCTCCCATCCCATCCCATCCCATCCCATCCCATCCCTGCTGGGGACAGGCTTCAGGACAGGAGCTGGAATCAGATCAGACTCCACAGCCTCACCTCCATCCCCCTGACATCACTGGAATCCAGGCTTTGGGGAGCAGCTGACAGCTGCAAAGAGCTCCCAGCAGCAGAACCAGTGGCTGCAAGGGCCATTTTTGTTCATAAATCTATTGAAAATTTGGCAAGTGAGTTCAAAAAGGAAATTCTAATAATGATGGGGTAAAAAAGAGAACAAACCTCAGGCAATATTGCAGCAAAATTAATTTCTCAAACACACAAATCCAGGCAGTTTTTGGTGGGCACGATTGCAAGTATGGAGAAAACTGCTCAGGTGTGTAAGAACAGAAAAAAATCTCAGTTCCTGCCTCATTGTGTGTCTTTGGTGAAGCTGTCCAAGCCTTGATGTGTTTGTCACCTTGTGGGAAGCAGAGAAAACCCCAGCAGCTGTGGGAAGGGAGGGTGCTGCTGGTGGGAGGGTGGGAGCAGCCAGAGAAGGAGGCACAGCCCAGCCCTGCTCTGCCTCTGCAGGAGTCACTGCAATGAGGGAGCGGCTGCTCTGTGCTGTCCCAGAGTGCAAACACAATATATTTGTGCAGGGACCTGGCTTTGTTTGGCTTTTGAGGGCCAGGAAGCAGCAGCAAATCCAAGCAAACACACAGAAGTTGGGGGTTCTGGGTGCTCCTCTCTCACAGGCACTGCTCTCACACCCAGCACCTCTGCAGAACATCACAGGTAGTTGTTTCTCTTTGCTGCCTTCGGGGAAGGAAATGTGGCATCTCCCAGAGAGGTGTGGATTCATTAGAGGAGAGCATCCTTTGGCCTTCCAAAGAGGTGTTTTGGCTTTGGGCTGGGACTGTTTGTGCTCTGACAGCGGGGAGCAAAGGCAGGGGTTCTTTTCCAGCCATGGAGGAAATGAAAAAGCAAGGAAGGGAGTTAGTCAAACACACGAAAATGCCCATGAAGCACACCATGGGGACAGGGTAGAGGGAAGGAAGGCAGCCCAGGCCCGGGGTGTGAGGTTTGGCTGAGTTCCCTCAGTGACCCAGAGCTCTGGCTCTCAGCTGGGAGCAGTCTGGCACTGCATCCACTGAGGTGCCTGTTCTTGCTGCTCAGGGGAAAAAGAAAGATAAAGTTGCCATAGTTACACCACTTGTCACGATGCTTATCATGTCCCTGGGATAAAGAGCCCTGCATTAAATCTGGGCTCTTATTAATATCAGCTGTTAAACATTTCCAGGCTATTTGAAATCAAGACTTTCTGCTAAAAAATTAAATGTTGATTGCAGCAAAATTGGGCAGTTTAACAGCACAGCTCAGAGTGTAATTTTGTCAGACACTGTGTAACAGAGTTGTACACCAGGAATAGATTTTCCAGTGAATTGAGTCTCTCTGCACCTCATGAACATTCTTGATTTTCCTGTTAAGATGTTTGTTACTTGCAACTCTTTGCCAAGGAGCTGGAGCAGGCCAGCTGGCAGGAAGGGAGAGGAGTTCCTGGGGGTGAGTAAGAAAATATGGCTTGTGTGATTACTGCATAACTATGGAAGGGCTGGGTGAGCTGGGAGTGCTGAAGAGAAGCTTCAGGGTGAGCTAATTGTGGCCTCCTGGTGCCTGGAGGGGCTGGCACGGAAGGTGGAGAGAAAATACTGCCAGGGGCTGGAGAGACAGGACAGGGGGAATGGCTTCCCACTGCAAGAGGGCAGGGTGAGCTGGGATGCTGGGAAGGAATTGTTCCCTGGGAGGGTGATGAAGCCCACAGCACCTGCCAGGATGGCAGGAGAAATAAAGGAGATGTGCTGGAACAGGTCACAGCCATGCTGGGAGGGCAGGGCAGCCACGGAGCCCTGGTTGTGCCCAGGGGTTGGGGACAAGGCACTGGGGCACCCTGGAACCAGTTCAGCAGCACAGTCAGGAGGCAGAGGTGAATTGTTTTCCAACAGCTCTGACTCCAGACCTCCTTGGGGATGTTTCAGCCATCACTCAGGTCATAATTTTAATTATGTTTCATGCAAACTGTTTTCACACTTGGCTCTAACAGCTCTCTGCAGAGCCTGGCTTTCCAGGTAAGATAACCAAAGTGCTGTTAATGACTTTGTTTTAAGCAGGTGAAAATAATTTGCTTCCATTTGTTATCTTTGCAGTCCACAGCATTCACACAGCAGCAGTAGAAATGGAGTTGGAATTAGCAGGTTTTCTGTACCGCTGGCTCCAATTAAGGAATATGAGTTGGGTTTGTTTCTTCCCTGCCATAATCTCATAAACATTTGGAAACACATTTCCTAAGATCCCGTGCACCTTTCCCGCTCCACGTGACCTGGTGCAGGTGAGGCTCTGGGGATGGATTGGTGTGAGGGTTGTGCAGTGACTCCTTTGTCCCCTGGCTCCATCCCCACGTCCTCCTCCACTTGGAGCAGGATTTCTGTCCCCACGTCCCCTGTGAGACACAAGCACAGCTCTGCCTGTGCCCCCCTGCAATCCTTCACTGCTGGAAGTGTTGATCAGCCTTCCTGCTGCACATCCCCTGATCCTGATGGGGCTGATACTCTCAGCTTCCCCTGACACAGAAGTTCTTATCTGCAAAGCAGACAAGGAGGAGATGGGGAGAGATGCAGCCAAACGGGAGATAGGGATACAGCCAAAGGTGCCTGAGATGGATGTTCTTCAGCAGAGCTGTGCTTTGTTGATTTTAGCTTTTATTTGGAAGGGTACAACTAATCCTTCTCTATCAGTTTTATTTCCTGACTCAAAATCTCAATCCCATAGTTCTGTTTCTGCCAAAACCCTGCAGATTGTTCAGGCATGAACAGCCTGGCTCTGTTCTGTGGCTCCAAGTCCCATTTATGTTGGTGGCCCAGGCGGGGAGGTTCATCTCTGTCCCCCCCGGTAGCCCCTCGAGGCTGAGGGGTGGCTGGAGGAGCTGATCCCTGAGCCCAGGGGAGCTGGAGCAGGGTCAGGCACTGCAGATCGTCCCTGCAGCTCAGCAGGAGCAGCTCATTGAGGCTGGCAGGGGAGCCAGCTCAGGCAGAGATGAGCAATGTGCTGTGCTCGTGTGCACACAGCTGTCCCTGGCCCTGCTGAGTGGCTCCCACGTGGCAGTGCCACCTCTGGCCAGGGACAAACGGGAGCACTGCCCAGCCGGGTTTAGGGATACCCCAGTGTGACCCCATCCCTGGTGACAGCTCTGGAATGAATGCAGGTACACATCTGTCCTTCAGAGGGGCAGGGTTTGCCCTTGCCACGGGGATGTCTCCTGCCAGAGGCCGTGGCAGTGTGGTGACATTCCTCAGGGATGTGTTCTGCCCAGGAAGGGCAGCTGCCCCCAGGTCTGAGCTTGCTGCCCCCAGGTCTGAGCTTGCTGCCCCCAGGTCTGAGCTTACTGCCCAGTGCTGCAAAACCACCACAAACCCAAAGTGCTCCCCGTATCCAAGAGGGAAATGGTTCCAGAGGCATCAGAAGAAGTCATGAACTTTCTGGTTTCTACTTTGCTGTAAATTTTCAGGGCTGGCAGCGCTGACATCCCCAGGTGCTGCTTTGCCCTTGTCTCGAGCTGGAGTTCAGTGGGATTTCAGTGGGCTGCAATCTCTCTCCAGGCTGGAGAGCTGGAGTTAACTGCACCCTCTTGAAAATAGGAACTGCATGTCTTGTGCTGTGCTCCATAGGATTTTTTCTTGCTTGTCTTTGTAGACAGCTGAAATTTGCTGTCCACAGAGCAGTGTCAGGGCAGTGTAATGGTTACCCTGTGGCATGAGGAAAAGCTTTCCAGCTCTGTCTGTCCCCCCTGTGCCAGAGCTCTGGGCGTGACCCCAAGTCCATTATTTGTCTGCACACAGAGGAAAACTTGCCCAGCTTTCCAACAGTCCATTCCTTGTTCTTGCCTCTTTCCAGAGAGGTGCCCTGTGCACAGGGACTGCACAGAATAACGTTCACATCCTTCTGGGGTGATGGGCATGGGGAGCTTGCCATGCTTTCTGGGATTCCCTGGGGGAAAGCCTGCTTCCCTGGAATGAACAGGAATTATCCCACTGGAAGCAAAGTCAGAGCTGTCTGGCTCTGTGCTGCAGTGCAGGTGTGGGTCTGATGGAACTCCTGTCCCTGTGGTGTCCAAGCTAAGGGTTCCTTCACCCCTGTGGACAGAGGAGCTCACCAGCAGGTTGGGCTCAGTGCAGCACACTTGCAGGACACCAAAGCAAACACTTACTCTATGTACTCAAACCCTCCCACGCTCTCTTAAGCTCTAAGAGGGTCAGATCATTGCCACTTCGACCTGAATTGATGCTATTATTATGCCATTATCTTATCCAAGGAGTGCTTTTATTACTCTTCCTCTCAGATGCATTCCCAGCTCTCACACTGTAACCAAACCTGAGGAATTAAATCCACACACCCCGGGAGCTGCTGCTGCCTGAGAGCTTTCGAGGCTCAAGCAGACTTTTGAGAAAAGCCTTCCTCAAACCCCCCGTGCCCTGGGGAACTGGCGAGGTCGGGCTCTTCCCTCCCATTAAATCCTTCTGGGAGCTTCAAAGCGCTGCTCATTAAACGAGCCCGGATATTGAACATTTGTAATTGCTCCTGGTCCCGCTGCTCCTGCGGGGCCCTGGCACTCCCCTGAGCTCAGGCTCACCTCAAGGCTGCTGTCACTCACGCTCTGGGCTCTGCAGGCTGGCTGTGCTCAGGGCTCTGTGACAGGCAGGGGAAATAGCTGTGCCTGAAAGGGACAATGATAAGGGAACCCCAAAGGTAGCCCTGGATAGAATATGAGGAATTGAGGAGTGGAACCTGTGTGAAATGGGAGACAGGAGAGGGCTCCTCGGATGGAAATACACCTGCAGCATCTGCCCAGCCCTGCTCTGAGCATGGCATTTGCATGTAATGCATAAACATCATTATCCTAATGGGCTGAAGTAAGGGTGTCATTGTTAATTGCACTCTGAACAGACCAGGTGAGCCAGGCACACCCAGGCTATCCAGGGTGTGCAGAGCAGGGTGCTCTGGCTCTCTGCTCCTGGTGCTGCCCTGGCAGTCTCAGCCAGCTGTGGGGTTTTCAGTGGTTCCTAAGGACAATCCACCCAGCTGTCCTCCTGGAGAAGCAGAGGGGCATGTCCATCAGAAGGGATGTAGGGATGGGCAGAGAGGATTTCTCACAGGACAAGACAAAATGGCCTCGAGTTGCACGAGGGGAGGTTTAGGTTGGATCTTGGAGAAAATTTCTTCCCTGAAAGGGCTGTCCAGGCCTGGCACAGCTGCCCAGGGCAGGGGTGGAGTCCCCATCCCTGGGGGGATTTCAAAGCCCTGTGGATGTGGGGCAGTGCTGGCCTTGGCCCTGCTGGGGGAAGGGTTGGACTCGATGGTGTTGGAGGACTTTTCCAGCAATTCAGTGACTCTCTGATGGTGTCACCTGAGCATTGTGGCACCTGAGCCTGTCCTGTGGCTGGCACATCCAGCCCTGTCCAGCTCATCACCAGCTGCCACCTGAGCGGTTGTGTCCCAGAAAATCTGCAATCAGGAAACAGCAGGAATGTTTTTAGCACCCTGCCCTGCCTGGTGCTGTCTGGGATGTGCTGAGGAACCTCCCACACCCAGAATGCCACTGCTGTTCCTGGCTGTGCTGCTGCACCAGGAGTAGCAGGGGAGGCTGACAGCTGAGGACAGAATTTATAGGAGAAGGCTGCAAAGCAATTAGGGAGGAACGCACTTCTCCTAATGTTACATTTGTTATTTAATTTACTTCTATTCTATTATTCAAACAGGACATTCCATTGCTCCTGTGTATCAAAGCCACAGGGCCAGGCTGGAGGGACCCAGCAGCACAGGCAGTGAATGGCTTTGTGCACTGAGACCTGATAAGGTGCCAGAACACTGTGGCAGCACAACAAGAGAGATGTCAAAATGTGAAAGAACAATCCATTTACATTTAGATACCAAATTTAAAATTATTTTCTCCAAGCTTCATTCCATTTGTTGGGGTTTGGGCAAGCATGCAGAATCATTTAGGCCTGTTGCTTTCATCTTGCTCTCATCTGAATTCCCCAATTGGAAGGCAGCAGAGCATGGGGGTAGCTCTGTCTTTCTGGCAGAGATCGAGGAAAAGCCACGGAGCTCCATTTTGCTTTTAGATGGACTAGAAGTAGGATTTAATAATCAGCCTCTGCTCTGCCTGGCACAAATGATATGGGTTGCTAAGCCAGAATTAAGGAAATGAAAGAGAGGAGCTGAGAATGATCTGCCCCAGTGACTGCAGAGGGAATCAGAGCAGGAGCTCCAGGCTCGGAGCCATCCCCATGTCCATCCCTGCTCGGAGCTGGGAATGCTGAGATGATGTTTCATGTGTTTGATAGCTTGAGATGCCTGGGGGCTGCAATAAAATTCATTTCTTGCACTGTAAATCTTTGCTCTTTAAGCATGGAAGAGGTTACAAATGTGCATAAAATTGAAGTGCAAGTGATTACATCTCGCTCTGAGTCAGTATTGACAGCTCTGCCTTGCTCTGGGGTGCTGTGGAAGCTCCTTTCTTTGTGACCTGTGCCCAAGATAATGAAAACCAGTCAAGTGATGAAACTCATAAGTCCAAAGAGGATTTTTGCTTCTGTGTGTTTGTTTTTGATGTGTTACTGGCACAGAGATGCAGCTGTTCCCCATCCTGTTACTCACTTCTGGAGGGGGGTGGGTGTAAGCTCTCAGTGCCCCCACTGTGGAAAGAAATGAATGCTCGTGCTCTGAGGAGCTTTGTTATTGTTGGTGTCACTGCAGCTGTAGGGGCTGTCCCCGTTAGGGTGCTGCTGCTCAGGCTGTGGGTGACTGCAAGGGCAGCTCTGCCAGGCAGCCGTGGTACAGCAAGGGGCACCTGCCCCTCCTCAGGCTGTGCCAGGGGAGATCAGCTCGGGAATCAGGGAAAATCCTTCACTGGAAGAGTGGCCAGGCTCCCAGGGAGGTGCTGGAGTGCCCGTCCCTGGGGGGTTCCAAAAACGAGCCGAGGTGCCAGGGGTGGTGGCTGTCCCTGTGTGCCAGGGGTGGTGGCTGTGACCCTCAGTGCCAGGGGTGGTGGCTGTCCCTGTATGCCAGGGGTGGTGGCTGTCCCTCAGTGCCAGGGGTGGTGGCTGTGACCCTCAGTGCCAGGGGGGGTGGCTGTCCCTGTGTGCCAGGGGTGGGGGCTGTCCCTGCGTGCGAGGGGTNGTGGTGGCTGTCCCTGTGTGCCAGGGGTGGTGGCTGTCCCTGTGTGCCAGGGGTGGTGCCTGTGACCCTCAGTGCCAGGGGTGGTGGCTGTCCCTCAGTGCCAGGAGTGGTGGCTGTCCCTCAGTGCCAGGGCTGGTGGCTGTGCTGGTGTCAGCTGAAGGTCCTCGCTGATCTCGGAGGCTTTTCCAGCCCCCGTGGTTCTGTGGCTCTGTGGGGTCACCTGTGCCTGGACCGAGCCCTGTGCCCAGGTCCTGCCTGTGCCCACCTGTGTCCCGCAGCTGTCCCTCCTACTCGTTTCTTCTACTGGCATTGTCACTCTTCACCACTAATTAGCGGGAAATTAGCAGAAAAGGGCGCTGGTCTCTAACTGTGACAGGAAACCTCTTCTTAAGGTGCTTAAGGCCCTTTTGAAAGGTCTCCTTTTTGTTGTTTTTTGGTTTTGGTTTTTTTTGGGGGAGTTTTTTTGGGGTTTTGTTTGGTTGGTTGGTTGGTTGGTTTGGTTTGGTTGGGTTTTTTTCCCAAGGAAGTTCCACGGTGCAAATGCCTCCGGAGCAGCTTTATGTGCAAGCAGGCAAATAAGTAAATAAATAAATAAATAGGCAGGCAGGAGCCGGGCTATTTCCTTCCTAGCCGCACTGGGGACCTGAGCCCCGCTGATGCCCTGGGAATGCCCAGGGGTGTCCCAGCAGCGCAGATCGCTCCTGGCTCGCTGCCAGCCCATCCAAACCAGCGGCCAGCCGAGGCTGCCATAATTGCGGTGTGTTAATTAACGTGTATATGCTGATTGCGAGAGGCCAGCCTGTGCTCGCTGTCGGAGCCGTCACCCTTTAACAGAACAGCAGCGCGATCTGTATCTGATGTGTAAGGAGCGGGGAATGCTGTCTGCCGCATTAAAGCATGGCAACGCTGATGTTTCATTAGCGTCCCCCATTTTCATGGAAATTAATTTCTTTGAGGAAAATCAAATCCATACCTGGTGCTAATTGCCAGTGATAATGATGAGCTGTGACTCGGGAGAGGTTCATTCTCCAGGCAGACTGTCTCTCCCCTGAACTGTCCGGGCCCGGAATGCGTCTGGAAGCTGCACAGAGCTGCAGATTGCTGGGCTTAGTGCGGGAGCAGAGTGGGGAAATGCAGCAGAGCCATCAGGGACATGATCCCCCTGGCCTAGCAGCCTTTAAACAAGGAAGATTGTCTTTCCTCTCTGAAAATAACCCCGCGGCTTTTATTGATCATTTCATCTGAATTATGGATGATGCTTTTGTCAACTCCATTATCCTGGTGAGGCAGGGCCGTGCCAAGGATTGTGTCACTGTCTCAGAGCCCATCCAGGTACCCACAGCGTTCCTTGGCTCCATCCCTTTGGCACCTTTGGTGGTTGCTTGTCCTGTTGGAAGTGAGAAAGGAGTACTGGGGCTGAACTGGTGAGAAAACTCGTCAGCAGAATGAGTGCTTTTGCTGGGAGCCCCAGTAATACCCGGGGGGCACTGGAGGGTACCGTGATCTGAACTCACAGTGGGAGCATCTAAATCTGTCATAGAAACGCTGCTGCTCCTTGAAATTGGAGCATGTAATGGGTAAAGCTGAAGTACATCACAAAATAATACATGGAATTACTTTGCAACCTGTTCTGTGATGACATTTTTTTTCCCAGGCTCATTTTACTCTTCTTCAGCCTTTAATAGCATTCCCCAGTTTATTGGATATTTGTAGTGTAGCTTTGAAGGATAATGAGTTTTATCCTGGCAGATGTTGGACACCTTCGTGTGCTGGAGAAGTTAATGGGAGCTGAAGATGATCAGCCCTTTGTGGGATCAGTCCTTGATTGAACAGGCAGCACTGACTCCTGTCTGGGGCACGAGGAAAGAGCTCAATGAGGGTTTCAGGAGAATATTGCAGAGGGCTGCAGCTCCACGTGAGGCTCCTGCATGTCCATCTTGGAAACACCTGGGACTAAAATCCTGTCTTTGTCTGAACCAGTGAACACCATGGGGAATAGTGATACTGGGCTGCACTCTGTGCACTGCACTCAAAACAGCCTGAATTGCTGGGGCACGGCAGAGCATTCTGAAATGCCAGCAGTGATTCTGCCTGGTGACACTGCTGCCTGGGGGACACCCCAGGGGGACACCACAGCCTGGCTGGGGAGCAGAGGGAGCTGTGCTGGTCTCTGAGGGCTCAGGGGAGCTTGGGGGGCTGGCAGAGATGCAGGGGATGTTCAGGGGCTGGCAGAGATGCAGGGGATGTTCAGGGGAGACACACGGAGCCCTGTGGGAGCCATGTCCTGTTGGGGTCTGGTTTTGCCGTGGGGCTGAGAGGAGCCCTGGGAAGCCCAAACCCAATGAAGTTTGAAAAGCACATTTGCAGAACAAATCCAATTGTTGTTCTCGCCTCTCCTTCCACAGTGTCTCTTAAATCTTCCTGAGAAAGATTTAAAGTGAAACACACCACATTAAAAACATCATCCAAAGTGTGAGTGGAGTCTGCCCCAGCTTAGCAGGATGGAAATATTCAGCAAACTGCTTAAGTTATGTCAAATTCTCCCAAAGACTGTGGGATTTAGGCTTCAGTGGTTTAGCAAACTGGGATAACTGGAAATCCAGGCTCTTTTTCTTGGTCTCTGTGGAGTGTAGGTTGGAGCTCAGGGAAAGGTTCTCTCCCCAGAGGGTGCTGGCACTGCCCAGGCTCCCCGGGGAATGGGCACAGCCCCGAGGCTGCCAGAGCTCCAGGAGGGTGTGAAAAACCCTTCAGGGATGCCCAGGGTGGGATTTGGGCTGTGTGTGCAGGGCCAGGAGCTGGGCTGGGTGATCCTGGTGGGTCCCTTCCAGCTCAGGGTATTCCACAATTCTGTGTCCTGGATCTGTCAGTGTTGCCAGAGTACTGCAGAACATTTTTGCTTTGTGTTCAGCTGCAAATATTTGCAGTTTTTCCTGACGGGAGCGTGTAGAGGCGCTCATAATGTTCTGACTGGTTTGATTTCCTTCTGTTTGCAAACAGATTGGATTTGAAGGTCATAATTAGGAAAGCTAGTACCTTCATCCCCACATTGAAAAATTCTCAGAAGTCATAAAACTTGAATAAGAATCACTTTATCCATGAGAAAAGCCAAGTTTAGCCCAGGAGATTTAAGAAGTTGGAGGAAATGTCACTGTTCTTGTAAAAAAGAAATCTTAATAGGATCTGGTTGTGGTGCCTCAGCAGCACAGTCACCCAGACTGCGGGAGCCTGACAAAATCAATCTGTGCTAATTCTGTTTATAGCCAGAGCTGGAGCTGGAGCTCGGGCTGGCCTGGGAGCCGCCTGCCCAGAGTCCTGCGGGTGGGAGGGGGGATCAGGAGCTACCGGCGTGTCCCCATCCCGGGCACGTCCCCATTCCTGGTGTGTCCCCATTCCTGGGGTGTCCCCATCACCG
>VYZP01018000.1:0-34664 GCA_013400635.1 Hypocryptadius cinnamomeus | reverse complement strand
CCATCATGGAATGGCTTTACCCAGCTTTGCCCGCCTCTGCCAGTCAAAAATCATTAGTCAATGTAAAGAAAGGTTGGGTTGGGTTTTTTATGCTGCTTCCTGAATATATTATTTAACTGTTGATATCAACATTAGTTTTCTGTTCCCTTTACAAATAGTTAAGAACTCACATAGACTCTTTTGTGCCGATGTGAGAAATAAAAAATCTGATCACTATTATTCTGCTTTTAAGGGTATTTCCCATTAATGTTTTCTGGGTTTGTATGGTTTTATGGAGTTTTATTAAAAATACCCATTTTCTATCTTATTTGCTACCAATTCTCTTTAGGCTAATTTTTAGTTCTAATATCCCTGATCACACCCCTTGGAGAGGAAAAGGAGGAGTTTTCCATCATTCCTGAGTCAGCCCCAGAACACAGTGGCCCATGGGAATTCCGCAGTGCCATCTACTGTGAGGCACCAGAACAACTGAGAGTGCAGCAGGGCTTTTCCACTGGATCTCACCTTCCTCACTAGTTCTGAGGTCTCTTTTGCCTCTGTGCAGATCCCAGCACAGTTTGTCCCCATGCCAGTTTCTCTGGCTCTCTTTTGTGCTGTGCCTGTGGTAACAGCACTGCGCTCCTTATTTCCAACCCTAATTTTACCATCCGTGTTATTATTTTTTTTTGTGGGTGTGGTGAAGCCATGCTGGTTTCCGAGGTATGACTGTCTCCCCTTGCCAGATCTCTGACATCATCTTTCCTTCAAGAAGACCTCGAGAAAATTCCCTTGGGAGCCTGCCCATGCTGAGAGATCGTTGGCCATAGGGCGAGGTGAAACTTTCAAACCAAGCAAAGCACTGACATCCTTCCGGAGGGAGCTGAATGTGCTGCCTCTGCAGCTTCTGCTGGCCTGGGAAGCAGGAGATGGGAAGAGAGGAATCCACCACTGCTTGGTCTGAGGGCAAAAGAGCAGTGCCTGTGTTGACTGACCAGCTGAGCAGAGCCCATTGCTTAGCAAGGATCAAAGTAACCAAGGTTTACAGGAGCAGTGCTTTTCCTTTGACACCCTGAGTTGTTCCATTAAGGTAAAATTTGGAAGCCCAGTGCTTGAGTGGCAGGTAAGGGAGTTGTTGGGTTAACACTGTGGTTTTCAGTCCTGATTTTCAGGCTTTTTGTTTCAGAAACTCCGGTGCACAGTGAGACAGTGAGAAATGTTCATCAGTTACACCATCACCAGCTGACAATGTCAACCAATGTTTTGAACAAAAGCTTCTTCAGTGTCTCAACACATTGTTTGCTTTAATATCTTCTAGAATTAAAACCATCTTTAAAAAATGAATGTCTCATATAATAAGACTCCACTAAGGGAATTATTCTACCCTGCATGTTCCTGACGGGTAAGCAGAAGAGAACTTCATCGTTGGACATGGAGTAAGTAGCCACAGAGGCACAGTCTAGAGCTTGCCTAGAATCTGACTAAACTGAATTAAACTGAACACTTTTCACTGCAGCTGCCAGCAACTGGAGTCTACAAATCCCCATAGAATAACAAAAAGGAAAAGCAATGGAATGGAATGGGGAAAATATTAGGCTGCAAATCACAATATTCCTCCAAGCCAAAGTAAGGCATGTTTATTCCCCAGACCACTTCTCAGCTCAGGTTTGATTGATTGCTGTTGTGTTCTGACCAGATTAGAGAGCTAATAATGAATTATGGATAATATGCAAAGACAGCAAAGAGAATGAAGTATGGTTATCTGCCTATATGGTTCTTTAAATCATAGGCTTTTTTGTGCACTGGTCATGTACAAATGTTTGAACATTAGTGCATGTTCGACAATTCCAGGCAGGAAGATTTCCTTCATTACTAAAAATAGATTTGCAGCCTGTTAAGCACTAGCACAGTCATTAAGGAGTTACGTGTATTCTCTGATCAGAAAATAGTTCTACCTTGCCATGCCAAAATGACATTGATATTTCTAAAATTAGCCAGGGGAGGTCAGTAATCTTTTAATAGCACTGTTAAAAATTGGCAACCTAATTAAGTTATGAATTGCAAAAGGTTTGTCAAGTTGGAACTATTTGCTCAAGGACCAGATAGATATATAAGGAGAGGTTCCTCATCAAGTCTCAATTCCTTTCTGTGTAAGTAATGCCCAGGAATCCTGAGTAAGGGCTGATCCCAGCTACGCAAGTGTCTTGGGAGCTGCTTAGCTGGTTAATAGGTGATCTAAGGAAAGAGTAATTGTAAGTGTGGTTTCATTTTATTTTGGTGTGTCTGTTTTGTTAATCTTGGAGGAAGAAGAAATTCAGTCATTACTCTCACTTGGTTTGGTGATTGATCTTTTTTTTGTTCCGTGGAAAGGGCAGCTGGCAAACCACTGAGGAATGTCAGCAGGATTAGAGTATTCCTCAAAGGGGAACTGGAGCACGGCTGTAAGGACCAACGTTTCCAAGGAATACTCAGGGTCACCCAGCTGCTTCCTTGCTGGGCAGCATGGAGGCCAGCCTGGAGGCCAGTCTGGCAGTGCTCCCTTCAGGAATTACCATGGAAGTGGGGCATGGCCATCTTGTCCTCGCAGCAGAACAGTGGTTTCAGCACCTGAGCCTTAATGGTCACTCAGTTTCCAGCACACACAGAGGAAACTGGACAGTGTGATGCTGTTTACCACAGCCCTAAAATCAGCTTTAAGGCATTTTTTAAAACATTAAATTACAGCTTTCCCTAAACAAAGGATCCCCTTGGAGGTTCACCCCTGTGATTCACTCTAAATAACCAGAAAGGCCACACAAACTCCATCTTCTGCAAAGCTGTGCAACTTTTCCTTGGGCTGGGGGCTATTTTCCCATGCAGAAATGACCCCTTGGGCATTATAGCATATTTTCAGTTCATATTTACCTGATCTATTAGAGGCAAAAGCAGTTCTGACAAAAGCAGTAATTACAAGAATGTAATGTTCATTTCTACAGAAGGCATGGTGTCTGCATGCCTGGGAAGGGCCCAAGATGCTTACAGCATTTCTATTTTCCATGCTGTGGTGAATTTGGAACCTCTACACAGCTTAAGACAGAATAAATTTCACTCCAGCACAAATCTCTTGATCATTTCTCCTTCAAATGTGGGAAAACAACACTGAGAATGTGGAAAGTGTAGAGCACATCATAAATCCATGGACACAGGAACTCAGAAAGCTGCATAAGGCACATAAGGTCTGCTATAAAGGAAGCACTGTGCTTTCATATTATTTTCTGTTTAAAATCTACATGTGTGGTTTGGGACAAAGGTCTTTTAGTGTGGAAGAAAGAAGGTTCAGTGTTTTTCTTTTTTTTTTTTTTTTCCCTGAAGAGAAGTACGTCTCTGGAGGGACAGTGGAGAGATGTGCTCCAATCTCTAGCACACACTGCTGTAGGAAAGGTGGAATTTTTGAAACCACAGAAAGAATTCTGGGGAGAACTCAGCACCCAGGATGTAGTTCAAGTGTGAACAACCAACAGGTGTTTAAATAAAGATGCAGGTTTGCATGCTGGCTGTCATTTGCTGGAGTTTCACTGCAGATTTCTGCTGCTGGAATTGGAATGTCTTCCCCTACCACCTAATCCTATGTGAAAGCATACCTGATCTTTCTCTTCCCAGGAAGGCAGAAAGAAGCTGCTTCTCCTGGCACAGAAATATAACACCTGCATATTCCTACTGCTGCTCGAGGAAGCATATCCCTGAAACCAAAGAGGAGTTTCTGCATCACCAGATTTCTTGGGGCATCTGACTCTGTGTTCCACAGAGCCTGGGAAATCTGCAGGTTCCTAGATTCATGTTTTCCACATGCCCACCCTTTTCCTTGTCCTAGATGAAATGCAGAATTGAAATCCCCAAAGGACTTTTGGTACAAATAATCTAGACAATCTAAAAACAAATTGCAGGTTAGTCATCTATTTAATGAAAGGAGTCAAATCACCAGCATCAGCTGTCACAATAAATGCCATCAGCTCTATTTTTGCCCACATCTGCTCTATACTGGAGTGAGACATGGAAGCTGAATTTTGTGATTCATGCTCACAGTGGGAGCAGAGGTGTGGCTCATCTCCCCTCACTTTCAATCTTTACAGAGTAGATTTCATTCTCCAGCTGAATGGGCTGCTCTGGGCTCTCTTGATAAAGAGTTTTCACACATGATGAAGGTCGAGTCTTGTCCCCCATTCCCACCAGTCAAACCTCAGAGTCTGTGATCCCAACACAGCCATGGATCAACCACCAGTGGGAAAAATGTGCTGTGCAGTAGGAGAACATTATACTAACAGGTATCTAGAACCTTTCCTGAAAACATCCATCAGGATATATTCTCACCTGCCCAGTGGAGCTGCCAAAGGGGTATCAGGAGGGCAGTCATAAACAGAAAGGGGTAACTGGACTGGGACATCTGAGACCACCCAGACCTCCACTGGGACTAAACAGCCTCAGGTTGGTGTAGGAGCAATCTGGCCTGACTTCTTTGAAAGAATTCATCAGCTTAGTATTACCTGTGGCATCCTAAAACTTTATTTTTCCTAATTCAGCCTAGTTTTCATTATATTACATTTCTTTCCTTTTCTTATATAAATGCACTTTTTGCACATTAAAAGAATGATTTTAAAAACTACAAGCCAAACAAGAAAGATTTCTAATCTAAATAAATCTTTACAGTTTACAGTATACATAATACTTTTCAAATATTTTTAAATATTTACACTGTGTACTGGAAAGGAAAAGTAAGATAGTATTTTCCTCAAGAAAGGCCTGCTTAGGTGCAGTGAGCTTCAAAAATTATTGTTGCTCTAGGAAATAAGGATTTTGCTTGTGGCACAAACAGATAGAAATGCCAGAATGCAACTAGAACTACAACTATGTGAATGATTAAACAAATTCATGGCCATCACAAAGACCATTTCAGTGTTCTTCCTGCAGATATTCCACAGCACTGCAAATTGCAGAGCAGTGAGGTAGCTTGTGTGGAACTGCTGCTGCTGTGGGAGAACAATTGCTCCTCTCTGCTGCATAAATGTGGGGTTTTGCAAACTGGGGGACTGTAGAAAAGCCAGGTTCTCTGAAGGTTGTCTGTGCTGTCTTTCTGCTTGATCATTTTGATTCAGAGTCAGAGACACCCAGCAGCACCTCCTGTTGTAAGACACAAAGTCCTCAGTGGGGTGCATACACAGAGGATCAGTGAGAAGGAATTACATAAACAAATATTTGATACCTCTGGCAGTCATTGTCCTGCCCAATTCCAGGAACCCAGTTCCCCTGAGAGCCTTCTGCAGGTGCTTCTGGAGCAATTACATCTCCTTTGTGCCAGCTCCAGGAGAATCCTGTCACTTCTGTCCGTGACAGGAATCCAGGGACACAGCCCAGCTTGGCTCAGTCCCTACAGCTGGACTCCCCTAAATAATTTCATTTGACTTCTCAGCAAAGAGGGGAATAAAAGCTGTTGCATAGCTGTGAGGTGCCAATTTTCTGTTGCTCTACAAAGATCTTGCTGTTTCATCCCTGTGCTGTTTCATCCCTGTTTCAGTGGGTTTGTGGCAGACAGAGATCCATGAATGCAAGATCTCACCCCAGATTTTTACACATCTCTGGATTCTGGGGACAAAAGCCAACAACACAGCACTGATGCAAATACCAGGATTAATTTGTTTATTCATCTGTGCTGATACTGGATTGGAAAGCACTTGTAGAAACCTTATGAACCACCGCAAAGTTGATGATGTTACTCAATTAGAGGTAAAAAGCTCCAGCCACAAATCAGGAAGAAAGCAGAAGGTGTAGCTGGGCTATTGACCTCTATAATCTCTGTGCTACACACCTACACAAGTACAGTGCCTTCTGTAACAGGGCATCTTAATCCTGCTGAAATCAACACAGGATTTGGTCTCTCACTCTGCAGGATATTCTAGATGCTAACTTATTCTAGATGCTATGATTTATTTAGAAGCTTCTATTGCATTGTGTGTAAAAAGGAAACAAACAGATGCTTTATCTAAAATCCTGCCTTAAGAACCCATGCAGCTTCCAGCAGTCACCACAAACCTGTGCTAGCACTGCAAGCTGCAGGAGACAGGGGGGTGCATTGAAAAATTTTGTTCTACCATACCATGTAATAAACAGTACTTTAAAAAACCTCTTTTGGTTACTGGCAGTGTAGGTAGGAGAGCTAACCTCCCACCTACTGGAACTCTCTCAAATCCATGGAAAGAATATCAGTGATTTTACTTTGGAGCTGGCTCTAAAAGTGTGCATATCTTACATAAAATCAAGAAGCTGCCTTAAAACAAGAGCATATATCTTGTCGAACTTTTCCAAATAGAGATGGCTCATTCCTCATTGAAATCACGCCCATCAAATATTTGAATTTATTTGTTCCTGTAATGAACTCTGTAATTCCTAGAATCCACATTTAACCCCTAATAGGAAATTTGCTGTATTTCCTACAGATTCTTAAAAGTAAATATGTATTTTCCTAAAACTGTTACCACGTTATCACAGTCGACCAGCCTCCACGGTTTTCCAAGAAATCTTTGGGATCCTGTGTGGAAAAGTGTGTGTTACATATGGAAACATGTACTGGGCTTGGAAACTTCCATGGCTTGGAAAAGTTTGCAGCACTGAAGGATTTATTCTATCATCCATAGAAATATTAGATCCTTCTGAGAATCTTTCATGGATGTAGGCTCTTTGGGTCTATAAAGAGAGGGAATTTTCAGCTAAAACAAGCGCCCAGCATTAAAACCTCCACCTTGAAAGGACAGAGTGAGGTTTAATAGGCATTTCAGTGCCAGGACATGTCAGTCAAATTATTATTGGCTCTAGCTGCACTCTCACAAGCTGTTACATTCTTTACCTGCAGCGGAGTGGCACTCGAAAAGGTGCAAAATTCTTCTTTGCTTTTGAAAACACCAATGAAAGTGAAAAAAAAAAAACCAAACCCACACACCGAAACCAAACCAACAACCCAAACTCCCCAGTCCAATTCACACAGCTGAAAACCTCTGATCTTCATATAAGAAGGGTAGACCCACAAGCTTCAGTAGGAAGGGTCCTTCGAGAGGCAGAAGTAAGTGCACAAAGCCCAGACATTTATTAATTAATGTGAAATCCATGAAAGCAGCTGATTCCCAACATAAATGGCCATGAATTCTGGCCTCGTTTCTCCTGTTACCACACACGGATGTTTGTGCATGCACGGACAGGGTTACATAACATTGCACAAATCACAATAGTGATCTCAGGCTTGCTCTAAGCCCAGATCCAATTCGTAGAATCAGAACTGTGTCTTGCAGTAAAATCAGTCTCACTCAAGTGTTACGTGGTTCATAAATCCCCAGGATGGGAATTTTTCTTTAGAGAAAATGAATCACATTTTACTGAAAGGGCAAGGAGGAAAGAAAGAGAGGGAAGGGGAAAACAGAATTATTATTTTTAGATCACAATGTTTTGAAATGTGATCTGCTCTTTAGTCTAAGATTTCCCAGCTGCCCTGTCTCCTTTTTTTTTCATTCCTTTTTCTTTTTGTGAGGAAAGGGTTAAGACAGGAAAGAAAATCATATATACACAAAACAGCTTTGTCTATAAACTCTAAAAGTGTGTTTGGCCTTGCAGAAAAGAAGTCCTACATGAATCTGGGGAGGGGAGGCCAGGGGATGTTTTGTGGGGAATCACACTGCTCTGTAATTAGAGATCTTGTATATGTATAAACAAACTCTGCTGTAAGATCAGCAGAGAAAAGACTTGCTCACTTGTCTGATGGCCAAGGAAATTTAAACCAGAGCAGGCTATAAATAGAAGAAGAAAATGGAGGGGGGAAAGAAGCTCTAGTGGCTGAAAGAAAAGGCTCCTCCTGGCAAAAGGGTTAAATCTCTGCTTACAAACTTTGTCAGACCTGGCATAAGCCTCTTTCTCTTTGGACTTCATAAGAGATATCATGACACAGACCTTTCCTGTGGAACTTTTTTGACCATACCCTAGGTGTGCTGCAGATGAGTGTCAATATAGTTCATTTGAAGGCAAGGGTCAAAGTACATTTCAGATAAAACGGTGAAACAACTATGGCTAGAAATTCCACAAACTAAAACTGCCAGCCTGCGTCCTTTTTCCAGGGCAGAAAAGTACAGCCCGTTACATTCCCAGCCTTCCCCAGCTCTGGACCCATCCCGCCGTGCCGAGCTGTGCTCGCTGTGGTGGTCTCTGAGGGGTGATCTGCCACCTGAGAACTTCCAGACACAGCTACATCATCTGCTCACAGCCTCCCGCCTCCCGGCGTGCAGCCGGGGCTGGAGCCAGTGGCAGGAAGCACCTGTAAGAGTTTTACATCCACCAGGGACAACACCTCCCAGCTTGCAGCCTTCTCATCTGGCCAGTGCAGCCGGGGACCTGCCCCCTCCTCCTCAGGTAGCCCGGGCCAGAGCGCTCGGAAGGGGCCACAGCTCATGGGATGAAGGCATTTCCTCTCTGCCATAAAATGCATCATTTACTATCACAACCTCTTTCTCCGTGGGGAACGGCTGGCGATGGATATTTGCTCCTCTCACCCTTCCTCCTCTTCTCCCTCTGTTTTTCCACCACCTCCACACATGTCGGGCCCCGGGAGGTTTCGCGGGAAGGAAGAAGGAGGTTGTACATTGTCTGGGAAGGGTTTATAAGCTGCCCTTCTGGCACAGAGCTAGAATCAGGACATTGTTCAGCTACATGTCTGAACTAGAGGAACAGGCACAATTGGATGCCATTGGGTGGCTCACAGGGAGTAAATTAGAGAATTAACCAGCACGTCGGCTCAGCTGCAGCTCTCCCTGCCTTCCTCTCTGCCTTTGTCTTTGCCAGGCAATATCCTCACAGCTACAGCAAGACGCCAAACACACCTTGGATTATTCCATGTTTACTGCACAACACAGCAGCCCTTGGAGACAGGGCTGGAGACAGCTGGAGACAAGGCGACCCACACTGCCTGGGGTCCATCCAGGAACTCAAGGCACCTGGTCAAGACAGAGTCAAAGACAAGACTAGCAACATTGCAGCTCAGACCAGAGACAGGATCACAAACGGGGCTGGAGCACAGGCTGGGAAACCAGACAGCAACTCAGGGCAGCAAGGGACAAGCAACACCTCCCAGGCACCATGGGAGCCCAGGACTGAGCTCAGTGGAACTCATGGACAGATTGATGGGCAGGGGCTCCGTGGATGGAAGCTCTTGCCCTTTTTAGGAATAAAGCTGTGAATGGAGTACAGGAATAAAATAGGTGTTTAGATCGGGTTCCTCATCCCTTTGCCCCCATTTTCAGCATCAGCGTATCTAACACCTTGACCAGCTCCTTGAAGCCATCTGGAGGAAAAGCATCAGCCTCTTTTGTTTGGGTTCAGCCAGACTGCTCAGCAACACTGTGATCACACTAACCATTCAAAGCAGGCAGAATGTTCTCCCCTTTTTTAATCTCTGTGAGATAAAACCATGAGATGCTCCTGCAAGTCTATGTGAAGGCACTGCATATCTGCCTGAAGAGAGCCACCCTTTACCCTGGTTTTAAGTGCAACACCCTTACCAACAGTACTGTCTCTGCTCTCTCACAGCCTAAACACAGTTTTGTAGCCTAAATCCAAAGTTTCACTTTGATACAACCAGAACCTTAAAGTTTTAATCTTAATCTACAAGTCTGAGAACAAAAACCCTCCTCTAAGTGGTACATTTTTGAGTCAGAACCACACTTGCTGTAAAGTGTTCCATTTTATAAAACTCAGTCCTTGAGGGCAAACAGCTAATTGTTTAATGGTGTTGTGCAAAAATTCTAGAGGTGAAAAATCCCCAAAACACCTGCTGCTGTAGTTAATGCCTGTGCATTTACTTCTAGCCATGACATGCATATATATAATCTGTCTATGAAGAGACAGTATGGAAAGTTTCAAAAATGCAGGAATGTTCAAGCCATTTTCTTCTACCTTCTCTTTACCAAAAAGACAGAGAGAGAATGTGCAGACAAGTGTGATCTCATAACAAATGGTGAGAGGGTTTAATTTCTTTTACGACACATACACAAAATGGAGGGGTTTCTATCTGCATGGGAAAGTGGCTGTGCAGTAACTGGATGATAAATCACAACACAACCTCGACAATTTTCTGAGAACATGATTTAATAGAAGGCAGCCCACTGGCTGTGCTGCTGTCCTCCCACACGGGCTGTGGAATCCCTCAGTTCAGGAGCAGGGGGATCAGACCCAGTGCTCCACTGCAGGTTTTATTGGCCATTTGGTTTGCTGTCCTCCCCTCAGGCACCAGCTTACTCAGGTGCCCCACACCCTAGGAAAGCATCCCACAAATGGCCCTGAGCAACAGGCAGGAGCAGAGACGAGTTCTTTCACAAGCTGAGATGGCAGTTTTTGCCCAGAAGCAAAAGAACTGATAAACCTCATAATACTTTAACCTCACAAGTTAACTACAGGTATTATTCCTATTCAAGTGCTTAATCCTACCCTGGCTCTCAAAATGTTTGTCTCCATGTCCCACAGCAAAAAATTCCACAGGTTGATTAGATGCCACTTTAAGGTTTACTGCCTTTCAAGTGCTTTAAGCACATATCCTTCATTTTACCATGTTGATCCAGCATGAAGAGATAAATGGAAGTGTCCTGTTAATTACTCCCCAGTCAGCTCTCATCCTGGTGGGATAAGAGCTGGCCAGGTAGCCAAGAGCTCCTAATGGCAAGGATGTTCCTAAACTAAGGAGGTAAGGGTTGGGGCTCCAAGCATCCTGGGTGGATGTCGGAAATGACAAGAAATGTGTGGCCAGCACTTCCGAAGTGGAATGTCTTTGTTCCCACAGAAATTTTATTAGTTTAGTGAGAGCAAATTGATCTGTTGGAAGAATCCTCATTTAAATTAACACCAGAAATCCTGAAGTTTATCCTTTCTACCAAAATCAAGTTAGGTTCATCAATGTATTTTCCTCTCAGAGGCAAAACAATAATCCTTCTTAGCTCAGGTTGGGATGTTTACCTCACATGTGTCTGCATAAAAACACAAACACCCATAATGTGCCTTTTGAACATATATTTAATTTCAAAATTACCATTTACACAAAACCAGGGCTCTTAATGAGGACATCTTAATTTAGCATAACCTTGATTCTCAAAATTGCTTCTAAATTTTGAATGGAAATTTTCTGTGAAGTCTAGTTTCGGTGATTTCACACTCACCTGGACCCTTGTTTCATTGAAAAATTACTTATTTATTTAGATAAATGGGACTGCCCTGTAATGACAGAAAGACTAAGCTACAGACCTGCCTATGGACTCACAGCCAGCCTTCATCAAAATAAACTGCCAATAAGATGCAGTAGAGCAGCACAAAGAAATCCAGTGGAGTCTTAGGCCAGGCCAAATACATATATTTAAAAAGGCAGGAATATTCAGTAGCTGTGGGGGACCACGAAACAGATTAAAATTACTGTGTTTTAAATCTTGGTCGAACTTTTTCTTTGTGCAAAAATAATTAACATGGAAATCCTCTTACCATGTATCAGAGATTACTGCCTGGGAAGGAGGAAACCCATAGACCACAATGATATGAGACAGGAGAGGCTGACCAAATAACCTCAGCGTGGATGATTTGGGCTGTCAGCTGGGATATAAAAACTGGATTTAAACCTCTGCTAAGGCATTCTTTGCCAACCCACACAAGTGCCCCAAGCAGACAGCTCTCAGCTGTCCCAAGGTGTCTTTGCACACGTGTGTGAAGATATTTTACAAAGCCTTTTAGTCTTCATTGGCCTTGCCACGACACAAGAACCTTTCTTGAACCTCAGACACTTCTGTGGGATGAAGCACTCATCTTTCTGCTGTTGAAAGCTGTGCACTTTTAAAGCTCAGCCTCCTGAAAATTTTGACAGAAGGAACTGGCTGTGTTAGATCTGCTGAGGATTCTGCTATGCAAACGGGCACTGAAGTACTCAAACCATCACAGCAATGCTTGCTATTCAACAATGAGCTGCCATTTGTTGCCAGAGAAACACTGTGTTGAATGAAATGCATTTAGGAAAACATTATTACAAAGGGAAAATATGAATAATCAACCTAAAGCAATGAGCCATGGAAGCTTGTTTTATGAAATGTCTTCCGGACTGTCTCAAAACATCAGACATGCTGACAGAGATACCAGAGAGGTTTTCTACTATTTCTTAGAGAGGTGGTTTCAATCCTAGATTCATCATCCCAAAACTATACCAGCTTGGTCTACCTGTCAAGTTGAGTTTTTTGAGTGGAGGAGACTGAAAGTCTGAACATCCTGAGAGAATCTGAAAGAACTTCCTTCCAAACAACATGCTCATGGTTATGCCTTTTTTTGGTGTTTTTGTGTGTGTGTGTGTCTATATATGAATGTTCTTCTCTAGTTCTTCTACATTTCTTCCTCCCTCTTCCTTGAAGACAGGGAATCAAATCATGCTCCCTGTGCCAAGCAAAGAAGCTCTTGTATGAGCAGAGAAGGAAAAATACATTCCAGGAACTCCAACTGAGCTCTCCAGAATCATCTCCCATCTTGAAGCCTCTTGTTTTATTAAATCCATAGACTTGAAATACAGCGTAGCCTGACTTATCTTGAACCAGAAATTCAGTTTGCACATAAGCAGCTTTCTTCCCAGCATGCCACATTCTGCATGCAGTATTGCAAAGTAGTTTGCCACTTCCCTGGAAGTGTCCAAGGACAGGATGGAAGGGGCTTGGAGTAACCTGCTCTAATGGAAGGTATCCCTGCCATGGCAGGGGAGTGGAACTAAATTATTTTAAGGTGGAACTAAATTATTTTAAGGTCCTTTCCAACCCAAATCATTCTGTGATACTAGAATTCAATATAACTATATGTTCTTTATTTTCTATGTACTGTGTAGGCTAGTACAAATATAAGACTTTGTCCAGCAGGAGAAAGAAGGCAAAAAAAAAGGAACTGTGCCTTATTAAATCATGCTTTTTTGTTGGGTTTTTTTTCTTCCTTCAGGTGCTCCTGGAGTTGCACAATTTTGGCTTGCTTAAGTTAAGAAAATGTACTGGGAATCACATACACACACACTGTGGGGCTCATTAGCCTACTGGGCTGATTTTAATAACCCACAAATATTTGAGGAGGAAAAAAAAAGTCTTCCTTACAAACGAAATTATGGCATTATATAAGCAAGTCTGGTCATATCAGCATTGTGTATAGAACAGCCTACAGTGCGACTTTGGCCATTGTATGGAATAGATAAGGTATTGGTGTATTCTGTGCAGATAAGTAATATCTGCAATAGCTTATCAAGAGGTCAAGAGACATGGAACCTTGAACCCACTGCAGTTGTCCCTTTGTTTTCAAGGGTACAGGATGAGTTGCAAGTTTAACAAAGTACATTTTCAAGTAAAACACGGGGGCAAAAAGAAATCATAAGTGAATATTGACTCCCATCTGGGCCTGGAGATTTCTCAATTAGCCAATCAACAGACATGGAAGGTGGAACAAAACAAACTTAATTCTCTTACCCTTTGTGTCTTAATTAGTTAAAACACAGACTTGAAAACACTCAACAAATAACAAAAATACTGACTCATACCAAAACTTTTTCTTTCCTTTCCATTTGTTTTTCTTTCCCATCATGTTTCAAGACTTTTTAGTTAATTTAGGTGTCAACCTACCTTGTAGAAATGCTGTCAGTTTTATGACATTGTTTCCATTAGGGTGTGCACTTTTCCATTTTGATGTCTCTCCTTAATAAGATGTTCCATCAGAATTAAAACACTTGAGGGTAGGATTATGCCTAAGTATATCCATTGCTTTTGCTCAAGGAAAATAAACTGCTGCTGTCACTTGATAGGTACTTCATCTGTTACAACAGGATTTCTTTTTTTCACTGTAATTCTGCCTTTTTCTGACTGATGCATAGTCTCCTATGACACCTTCCTGGAGAATTTTTCCTCTGGCCATATGTATTGGTCATCAGCAAAAACCAAAAATACCATTCCAGGCATGCAGCTGGTTCTAACACATTTCAGGCAATCTGAACCCTTCCCTGGCATTGTGTCTGCTCTGTAGGACCACTGCACCTCCAGGACTTGCTGTTCCTACTTGGGATGCTAATCCAGAGAGCTCTGAGGACACAGGAACACCCTGTCAAAGCAGAATGAAACAGAGAGATCTGCTATTCAGGTTTTTCACTGCTTTTATCGCACTCTCCAAAATCCCTCCTTACTTACCTAATGACATGGGAAGTCTGCTGCTATCCCAACAGTCCACTGAAAGCACTCAACTCCTTGTTCCTGCACTAAGTGGAGCCCAACCCAAAATTCAGTGATGCCAGAGGAAGTATTGACTCCCAAGCGTCTCTGAATGGATTTGGGCAGCTGGGGGAGAGGGATTAGTTCAATATTCTCATTACGCCTACTCATATTTAGTGCCTCATGGTCAGCCTCAGGCATCCAAGAGCTGTGAGTAAGAACTCTGCTGCCACACAAAATGTTGAGATTTAGTTCCTTTGAAAGCAGAAAACAATAAAAGCAGGTTTTGTTCATGTTCAGTTTTAAACTCCCACTAGCTTCCTTGTGACATTTAGTTTTGCCAACTCCTAGAAATCTGTATGAAGTGATCTTTGGCCTCAGTCTCCCCACACAAATTAAATATGCACTCCTTCAGCCCTATGCTGAATCCTTCAGTGTCTAAAGAAATCTTCCCTCTGTGTCCACTACACATTTGCTGCTTCTGCATCTACAAAAGATCTTCACCTTCTGACCAAACCAGGGAATGCTTGTTTCCAGAAGACTTCTCTACATCTTACTTAATGCTGAGGCAGAAGTAATTACTTGAGAGGTATTTTGTCCCATTTATTTCCTGGAATGGAAATTAAAGGAGCATGGTGAGGAGGGAAGAGAGAACCAGAGTGTAAACTGACTCATTTTTTTTTTTTGCCTAGTGATGGAGCCAGTTCAGATGTCCTAAAATAGCGGGTAGTTTCTGTTCCACTTCCATCCCAGGAAAATAACATTGATGCTGTCCCTCCTTTAGGTTCTTGGGTAGCCTGAGAAAAAGGAGTGGAGGGAGGGATGGCTTAGGATCCTGCAGGAACCTCACAGTGCTCTGCCCCACAAGGAGAGCAGTCCCTGTGGAAAAGCCAGCTTGGCACGGCCACTGATGGCCAGCAGCAGGGTCAAGGCCCAAGGTGGTTAAGGTGAGAGGTTCACAGCTGGCACTTCTGCTGGAATGAGCTCAGAGACCAGGGTGGCTCCACATGGAAGCAGTTGCTGATGCTATTAATGCTATTAATAAATCCTGGGCTTTCCGTCCAACACTGCAGTTCCATCCTACTTCCCAAGTATCCAACCGGACTGAAAATGTAGATTTGGGCTTCTTTGCGCAACTCCAGTGATCAAGAGAGAGGAGCCAACCCTGCAGGGCATTCTGGCCTACAGAACTTTCCTGAGTGGTCAAGGGAGGGCATCGTGACCCAAGGCTCTCCCAGCTTTGGCATGACAGGCATGGCTCAGGAAGAGGCAAATGCCTTGGGCTGAGGGAAACTAATTTGGTCTTGTGGCTCTTCCAGTTCTTCCCAAGCCAAGCAGGGATCTGACCTAGCTGGGAATATCAGAAGGTGGCATAAAGCCAGCTGTGCCATCCCTTTCTGAGGGCTCCAAAGTCAGAGTTCAGGATTTATTTGGCTGGGTTGCTGTGCTCCAGCATCACTAGGCCAGACATCTTTTTTAGATATTACATTTTACATGTATGTTTTAAATAAATAGCCTGTATTTTAGGAGCACTTAGCCATAAGTATATAAACTGCTCTGAGGTTTACCCCATTGGAATTAGAATGAACCTAATTCATAATTCAGACATCAGGCTAGAAACAGCTCAGCTTTGCTCCATGGACCTATAGCTTGATGTCTGAACTGCCCACGAGACGCCCTCTAATCCCAATAGCTGTAACCTAACCTCAGAGTGGTTTCTAAACTTACTAAATAAATATACTTTTTTAAAGAGGAATGCACCATATTTATTAGGGTTTTTGCTCCGTTCAGGCAGACTATCATTTTAGAGCAGTTCCTATGAGAGAAGCTGTGGAGAGACACAACTATATTCAAAAAAATTTCATAGCCTAGTTTGTTCAGGTTTTTTTAATGTAAAAGAAAAAAAATCCAGCCTACTCTCTTTAACTGACAACAGGAAGTATCTGATGGTACAAAGCCTTAAGCATAAGCACTTACCCATGCAAAAACTTTCTTTGCATGAGTAGTCACACTGAATTCACTATCCCTGCCAGCTTCAGAAGGTAACCAAAGAATGGGCTCAAGTTCTTGTTCTGTTCCTCGATCAACATATTTTTTGCATGTTCACACGTGGTACTCGGGTAAATAAAAAAAAAGTATCTCCCCAGTTAAAACGGAGTGACGGCATTTAGTTTTTCCTCAATGTGTGCATTCAACCCTCACTCCCAGTTTGCAACAAAAACCTTGCTCATTACCAAGAATTATTTTAGAAGCATCAGTGTATGAAGACAGAAAAGCTGAATTCTCAAAATAGCGTTTTTGCAAGAGGAAGGAACACATTAATAGCGCGAAAGTCTGGCTGTCTGATCAGATCATGGCGTTCAGATTTTATCTTCATTGATCATTTTTCAACTTCACTCAACACTTTGGATACTGGAAAAGGGCTGTGCAGCAGGGACTTTTCTGAATGCCTTAATACCACAAACTGTATCTGGTCAGTCTGTCTGCTCTCCATGTGTGCCTGGCTTCACAGCAAATAAATGCCAGAAATAGCATTCCTACAGGATTTCCAGTTCAAAAGCCACAAGAATGTTCTTTCTCATGGTATGGCACCGTGCAATAAAATGGTGTCATCTGGAAAATCACAGCCTTGGAAACAAATGTTTTTCCCTCTTGACTGATTTAAATCATCTAAAAATAGATGGGTTGTCATGTAACTTTTATATTTGTCAGGGGAGCCCCTCATTTCATCTTGTGGCAGTACAAGAAATGTATCCCATAACAAGACAGACAGATCTTCCTAGGGAATCCCCCAGGAATATTTTTTTTTCTGTAACTGTGCAAACTCCTCAGAAATAAAACCAGAGAGCAATTCATCAAAGATTGAGAATCCATTCAGGGTCACTCTGAGCAAGGATTTCAGGGAGTATTTATAAAGTACAAATTTAAGGGGATAAGGAAGGAAGTAGTCATGGATGAAACTCCTCTTCAGTTCTTCTTTCAGCTTTCCCAACTAAGACTTCTTAAACTGACTCCATATAAAAACAAGTTGTCACATCTGGTGGCTGAGAGAAACATCATCTTAATCCATCTCCCTGATCTGTGCAGCTGAGCCACTCAGGAATGCTGTTTGTCTATTGACTCCAGAAAACAGGAAAACCTTGGAGCTGAGAAGTCATAGGATAATTTAACATAAGGAACCAAGGCTTCCCAACTTGTCAAGGAAGAATCCTTTTGGTTTCTAACTAAGATGACAGCTCAACATGGATCATGTCTTGATTAAGGAAGGTCACAAAACTACCAAATCTACTGGCATGTTCTTCCCTTTCCACTATTCCTGGCTTCCCCCCTCAGACTTCCCATAAAGTAGCTTCTAGACTCTTTTGTCACCATGTGAAGCCAGTATAAACACAGATGTCTGTGAAACCTGCTCTTCTAAATTCAACTGCTCATTGATGAGCAACAGTTCCCATCTCCATGTACTTGCTGCCTTTTGCAGAAACTCAAAGAAAAAGCATGGTCCCCATTTTGAGAGTGTTTTATTCCCATTATTTCAGATCATTTTTTAACAATCAGCACAAAAACTTAAAGAATGAGCTACTTCATGACAAGTCCAGCTCTTTATTTCCATCTGAGAGCATTCATACTTTCACTATTTAGAGTTCAAGGGTTCAGGCCACACTGATGGTCTGAAGTTGTGCAGACAGAGGAATTCTGGCATTCTCTTGAATACTACATTTACAATTCTATATATAATCTATATCACATCAAGGATCAAACACTCCTTATAAGCAAAGTAAGCAATAAATTGTAATGTCTGAAAGTGTTCTAGCACTTTTCAGTGACTCACTTCTGAGAAATGTTAATGATGGAGAAAAGACGTTTACAGGTATGGAGTAGAATGTCAATTATTATGAGTGGCATGCTAGATTTCAGGCAATAAAGTGCACTGCAACAATTAAAAAGACATTTATACACATCTACCTGACAGGAAGGTGCAGCCAGGTGGGAGTCAGGCTCTTCTCCCAAGCAACAAGGGACAGGACAAGAGGAAACAACCTCAAGCTGTGCCAGGAGAGGTTTAGGTTGGACATCAGGAGGAATTTCTTCCTGGAAAGAGTGGTCAGGCATTGGAAGGGGCTGCTCAGGGAGGTTTGGAGTCCCCATCCCTGGAGGTGCCCAAGGAAAGGCTGGATGAGGTACTCAGTGCTCTGGGCTGGGTGGCAAGGTGGGGATTGGACACAGGTTGGATTTGATGACCTTGGAGGTGTTTTCCAAACTCAGTGATACTGTGAATTAAAGTCTGAGTTGTTTCTACTCTGGTGACAATCCTGTAATTACTTCTTTCTACCCTACAAAAGAGATATATGCAAGCAAAACTCTAGTTCATGTTAGAAGCCTTTTAGCCTTCCTTTTCTGTTTGCTGTTTGCTTTGTTGGCACCTACCTTTCTGTACTAGCTAACAATGCCCTACATTACAAATTGCACTATTAACTCTAGAAACAAAAGACATATTAATAATTAATTTTTCTGAGTGGGAAATTCCTGAGAGCAAAAGTCCTTTGCTGAAAGTACTTCCTTGCCCAGCCCCAATAATTAACATCTCTTGGACTGAAACACCTCTGTTTGGCACCCAGAGATTTGCATGCAAGCTTTCTTCCACATACTTTTGTTCACCAGCTGTATACAAGATCAGCCAGGACAGGCACATGACATGCTTTCACATGAAATACACATGTGAACCATAGGCCTGCTAGAAATTCCCAGAACCACAACATTTCACTTGTCATCTTACTTGGCCTCCTTCCTACACTGCTGGAGTATCAGCTTCAGAGCCCCACAGGCATCTCACATTTTGGTTTCAGGAATTTGGTCACCCACATTCACAGCAACACTGCAACCATGTTTTGACCATATATAATTATTTTTCTTCATCTTTCCTTATGGTTTTGAAAATGAGCAGCAGACACATCCTTCTCTTACAGGTGATAGCAAAATGATGGATAGTGACAGTTCCGATAGAGGAAGAATTGGCCCAAAATCTGTATGGAAAGAGAGGTCTGATAACTAGATTTTGAACAGTAACTAAGCATTTGAATGAGCAGGCAGACACCAACCAGGATTTTAAATCACTAGATTTATAGTGATCTAAATGCTAGATTTATAATAATCTAAATGTTTTTAAAAATCTAATTCCCTTTGAGAAATGGAAGATCTCACTAAATAAGCCTAAGGGCTTGGTTACTTTCTGTTTTCTGTTTGACTGAGTTCCTTCTCTGAAGCCGATCTGTAATTGTGCCTCGGGGCGTGTCCATTCATTTGGGAAATGGCAGCTACCAAAGGAGTAAAAAGGGTGTTGCTAAAACCTTGTGAAGGTGAAAGCACTTTGACCACAGCTCTCCACTCTCCCAAACCAAAATTCAAGAGGGCTTGTTGTGGAGAACAGCACTATTTGCAAAAGCAGAACCAATTTCTCAGCCTCTCAGAACAGGAAAGCTTTGGGGTAGAGGGGTAGGCATGATGGAAAAATAAGAGAAAATGAGACATTCCCTGCTCCTTGACCTACAGCAGGGACCTTGAGCCCCGCTCCAGCTTACAAACATGAAACCACCCACAAAGTTTCATTGCCAGGTCCCACCTCATTCTTGAGTTCCTGCAAGGAACTCCTTCCTTTCTCCCTTTCAGTCCCTGTGGCACAAGGACTCACTGTTCCCTTGAGAATAAAGTAGTGCCAGGACTGGTAACAAACTGGTGGGAGGAAGGAGCTCCCAGCTGACTGTCAACATTTGGAGCTCCCAGAGGGCAAAAAGGAAGAAATTGTGAGAAGGAATTTTCATCCCCAGGAGGAAATATCTGCAGTAGAGTAAACTTATTGGGGTGATTGGCACCAAAGATGCTGTGTCCAGGTGGGCCTCAAAGTGGATGATTACCTTTCCAAGGGGCCTTTCCATGAAGACCAAGCCTTGTATCTAGTTGTGAGTTTTCTGGTCAAAGTACAGAAATATCTCAAATGCAGACGTTACATAGTGCCTTTCACAGAGAAACGTTGTGCTGGCTGGAATTTGTGAGGATTTCACACAGAATTTCTCCCATTTGCAAACAGCTTTCTCCTAACAAATATTAACCTGAGGGCTTCCTGCAGGGGGAAAAAAGGAGCAAAATTTGTATCTACATGCAGAAGGGAACTGTTGTTGTCCATGTAAGTGCCTGAGCTTGTAGCTTTATTTTTATTCCAGATCCACCAAGCGCAAGTCTTGCAGCACTGAGTTGCCACTTCATTTCCTAACACAGGTTACCTTGACCATCACAACGCACTGTGACAGCCCTCAGCATGCTAAAATGTTACTAGTACTTGCCAGAAAATACATTCAAAAAGTCTTAATTAAAAGTATTAGTTTTATTGTGGGGGTTTTGCACATGCTTCCCAAGAAAGGCTGCATTATTGATTCTGTACAAACTCAGGGCTTGTATCAGTTTTGCCACTTCAGAAATTGCTGAACCCTGCTTGTTTGAGAGCAGGGCCTGGTCTCCCTTATCATAAGAACCTTCTGGGTTGATGTAATTCTGCCTTCATGCAGGCATTGTAGTCCAATAATTTAGTGCTTGCTCCCAAATTTAAACTTAAATATATATTCAGCTCATGTCGACACACATCCTGCCAACATGAAAAACCATGTACTCTAGGAAAAAAAAGCAGAAGGAAAGAGCATTAAGCAGTAGGAAGAATACAGTACCAAAATAAGTGTTTTGCTCATTAGACTGTGTTTTTGTCCATGATACTGAAAAATGGCAAAATGCAGTTTGTTACACTTTCAAGCTTTCTGCATAAGTAGTCTCCTGCAGGAGAAGTTTGTTAGTGAAGAAATGGCTGAGAGTTTCAGGGCATTTTCAGAAATTCAGAATTATGTTTAACCAATGTTAAAGTTGTCTGGCTAAAGAATATGAATTTATTAGAAATGTCAATCAATAGCTTAAGGTTTTGTAAATTTTAACTAATAAATATCTTGTTATGGATAGACCAAAGTCCACTTCAATTTTCAGTGATCACACTGTAAGATTTCATATAGTTTAGTGGGAACAGCACTAGGCCCTGAGGACCACACTCAGGAGGTCATAGATCATAGAACTATTTATATTAGAGAAGACCATAGGAGCATCAAGTCTGGCCATTGACCTGACACCACTTTGCCACCACTAAACCATGTCCCCAACTGCCACATCTATACATCATTTAAACTCCTGCAGGGGTGGTGACCCAACTGTTTCCTTGGGCAGCCTGTTCCAATGCTTGACAACCTTTTCTGTGAAGAAATTTTTCCTAATATCCAACCTTAACATCCCTTAATGCAGCTTGAGGCCATTTCCTCTTGTCCTGTCACTTGTTCCCTGGGATCAGGGCCCCTGGCTGCACCCTGAGCCTCCTTTTCTCCAGGCTGAAAATCCCCAGCTCCTCAGGCCATAAGACCTGTGCTCCTTCCCCAGCTCTGTTCTCCTCTCTGGACATGCTCTAGCCCTTCAATGTCTTTCTGACAGAAAGGAGAACAAAACTCAACACTTCAGTCCCTGTGCTTACCCAGTGGAGAAAGCCAAGCACCTCTGAGTGCTCTGAGGATGGCTTCGAGGGCTGAAGAACATTAATAATGGCGATTCTGGAAAACAGCTGATAGGAAAAACTGGGGGCTGGCATGGTGGGAATCAGGCTGCCTTGTCCATGTTCTCAGTGTCAGGCTCCTTGCCAGCTGGTTTTGCCTGCACAGTTTGGAGACTGCTAGTGCTTGACAGAAAGAAACACTTTGACAGAAGTTTTCTTTCAGGTGTCTTCTTTCAAGTGTCAGGGATCTCTGTTTTGGAGCTGCAGTTCCGGAGTTGTAGACCTGCCCTTCCAGGTGCATGGATTGTCAGTGGCTTCCTCCCAGTTATAGAAAACTTGATAATTTTCATAACTTAAGAGACCTGGGCACTCCCACCTTCAGTGTAATATCACTGACCACTTGAATGCTTCCTGAATGTTTGCAATAGGCAAATTTTAAATTATGAGTTCTTATAATTGCTTTTCATACATAGTTAGATCCCTTCTTCTGTATATCTGATACAGATCTTTGGACTGAAAAAAAAATTGGGAACAAAGACAGACCAGGGAGGTTTTTAAATGTAGGAAGCACAAAATGTAAACAGAAGTTACACTGCTGGAAAAAGAGACAATTCTCTTAAGAAGTGCAGTGGAGACTTTCACTTGGTCTCAAGAACTGAACTGGCTAAACTTCAAAAAGCAAAAGAGACTCCAAATCTGGTAAAGCAACTCCTCATCCTGCCTTCCCTCAACAAAATGCCCCCCTGAATTCAGAGGAATTTTCCAAAGGAAGGAGCAAAGGAAGAGAAAGTTTGCCAGAGGTTACATAGGGAATTTGCTGCAGAGCCAGGAATGGAGTTAGCTGCTTGCTAAGGAGTTAGATGCAGGTCCTATCCTTAGACCACAGAAATCTCCATATTTAGCTAGACCAAGAGTAAAGCCAGTCAAACAACACCCATCTCCTCAGTCTCCTAAAGGCACTGAGACTTCCAGATGACAAGCATGATGTACTCAAAGCCTTGTTTGCCATGGCTTTTGGGGACGGAACTGGGCAGAGTTTCTGCCCCAGCTGAGGACTGGGAATGCAGCACAGGGGTGTTTCAGCTGCCTGGTGTCTCACTGAGGGTTGTGCACCCCTTCTTGATGTGTGAGCCAAACCCCCTGCCCCACAGATATCGTGGACACCATAACCTGACATCGCCTGGTGCTCCCCACTGCCCTGTGCCACTGAGCATTTAGGGCTAGCCAAGGTTAGGGAGAGGGGTTTGTGTGGAATTCAGGGCTTGGTGAAGAGCAATGATCTGAGAGAAAAAGTTCAGCCCCATGTCTGCTGCTGTGGTGGTGTCCTACAGCTATGGAGTGCTGAACCCAAGCCACCAGCTTGGAACAAAACCAAGTCAGCGACAGCAATAAAAAAAGGGTTAAAAAGAGCTAAGCTCTTCCAAACCTGTATGTAACCTTAAACCAAATATTAACAGAAAAAACCCCCTGGCATTTAAGTTGGCACTTAACTCTACTTAATGAGGAGTTCAGATTTCCATTCTAACCCTCTTTTTCTGTTGCTTGTAATTTTCTCAAATAAACTCCGTTTTGGGCTGAAATTTTCCGTGCTTGAGATTTTTTTTGGAAAGTTTACACAAAATCAGTTAACAGTTTATTTATGTTAGCACTGAAAACAAAAAAAGCCACACAAAAATATTTCCATGCATGTTCTGATCAGATATTTTCTGCTCAATGAACTCAAAATCAGCCATAGTATGGAATTTCCAAATTTTGCTTGTGTTTATACACAAGAAGTTTAGGGAAAAACCCAACAACAAACAAACACAAAAACCTCAATCTGGACATTGACAGATTGAGTCTTTAAAGTCCTTTAAATTTCAATTTCAGGATGTTATGCAAGTACTTTCTGTCTTTCAAGGAGGAGTGGGAAGATTTATAAATAGTTGGAGTGGCACCATCATCCTGTGTGGGTATATCATGGGCTGCACACTGGGTTTGACCACTGTGAGTTAATTCCACCTGAGGTTGTGCCAACCAGCCTTGTGGACTCAGAGAAGCTGAATTCCACTTGTTGCAGCTGTGCTTTGGCTGCACCAGTTGTCTTGTAGGCCATAAAGCCAGTTTTAATATCCAGTGATTCCGAGATAAGGGAAAAGATAAATTCCAGTAGTGCAAGTTCTTTGAAGGGCCATGCTCAGAAGCAGCAAGTCTTCCCCTGTGTCAGTAATTCATCCTTGAAGATTGCACAGAAAATCAGTGTGTGCACATTGCGGTGTGGTCCTTTGGGGGGAAGGAAGCCAATTTTTTGATCTAATTAATCTAAATACCTAAACACATGCATAACTATATATATCTTATAGGTATGTACACATCTATACGTACAAAAAGTATATATGTTAATTGGCTGAACATGCCTCATGGACAGCACTGTTTCCTTGCTGACATGAGGTGAGGAAAAAGATGCTAAAACAGAGTTTAGCAGAGATTTTGATATGGTAAAAACACAGGACAGTAACTATGCAAAACACTTCAAATATGTGTGACATTTCTTAACACAGACAACCAACCAAAGCAAGATAAATCAATTTCCCTGCTGGCAATCTGTAATATCCTTTGTTTTATTCACCACTAAAAATGTTATTAATGGCTGGGTATGTTCAGCATGCTTATGAAGAATGTATTTCAATCCCTCTGATGAACGATCTATCCATAGACAAAATAGCTTATTTCCACTGAGAAATCTTGCTAGTTGGTAACAACAAAAAAAGACAAAAGAATGAGAAAGAAAGAGAAAAGAGGTCATTACCTGCAAACTCCAGCAGTCAGGAAGAGTTCATTTCCTTTGTATTGTACTTTCTTACTGGGGGCATTTCATTTCTGGGAGAAAAAAATCACAAACATTACTCTCATGAATGAAAATCCCATACTCCCTTGTAGATTAGTTTGTGTGAAGCTCCTCTTTTGCTCTCATCTGATTAAAGCCTCGTTTCACAAGTGAGAATACTGAACAAAAATACCACCCTGGGCATAATTCACAGCTGAAGTTACTGGGTCACAGTTCCACAGAGCACATCAGTGGCAGTATTTCTGCTCTCCAAACTCACAACCTTGGCACTAGTTCAGCTAAATATTTAAGCACACATGAAGCACAGGCACAGGCATTTTTTTTCCACTTTTCTGCTCATGCTGATATTCTGTTGTTTTTAACCAGAAGTCTTATTACAGTTTGTATCTGAGCAGTTTGGAAGCAAACAAAGGGGAATGGTGCTGCCTTTGGGTAACCTGCTTTCACAGAACTAGTAAGCAAATGATGGTTGGCAGGATCTGATGTGAAGGAAATGTGTTAACTCAAAACACAAGAAGCTCCTACTTAAAAAAAAAAATCCATATCAACATATTTTGCTTCCTTCAGAGAGAAAAAAAAAAAGGAGAGAGAGAAAAAACCAGGCAGACTGTCTGAACCACAGACTCCCTTCAGTCTCTGAAGCCCACAGACACACACTTTGTACAAATATATGATCTTATCCACAGACACACAGATACTCCTCCCCTTCCCCTCTTCCTTTGCTGCCATCCTTACTCACAAGGGTGGTATGTAGGCTGTACATGGTGAGCACAGACACTATAGCCTGCCTTGGCACACGCAGCGCTCAGCGCTGGCACAGACACACAGGAGGATGTGCACATGACTCCCGAAGCCAAGATGGGAATAACACAGCCAGAGGAAGCAAAAAAACACCATACTCTCCTATATTAGTACTACTTGACACTTCCAGCAAATCCAGGAAACTTGAAAAGCTTTCTCCAAACACAAGGAGTATTTCATGTCAGTCGTGTTTTCTTGATAAGCACCATTGTCCAGGCAGGAAAGCTGAGGAGCATGGAAGTCAGAGGAACTGGTTTCCCTCTGAGTTCAGGCAAGTCAGTGGAACGGCTGGGATAGAAGATTAGATTCCTAATTATTCATTCATCTTTCATTCATTCATTCATTCATTCATTCATTCATTCATTCATTCTCACCCCTGCAAGGCAGCCTTCCAGGACAATCTGAAAGCAGATCTGGAGCAGTGCAGAGCACAGTGGTCATCCCAAAGACACAGCACACCCCAACAGGTGGCAAATGCCACAGGCAGCTGCAGGAGCAGTGAGTAGGAGGGCAAAGGAATTTTGCCAATGTCATGGCCAGTTCCAGATCCACAAAGCATCCTTTATTCCACAGTTCCTCCCACTCTATACCAGCTTCTAGCATGGGCTGAATTGGAAGAGGAAACACCTCTTGAAGGGTTGGGAGACACTCATGGGATCAGGGAGGGGAAGGAATGCAGGGAAGAAGTACAGGGCTCAACTCTCCCCATCTCAGCTGCTCAGCCTCCTGACAGCTCACAATCCTGGTACTCTGCTGTCTCCCCTCAGCCTATTCATTCATCTTTCTTCTCTCATGTCCTCACATAAGCCTTACTTGGCAGAAGATGTGGCATTTTTGGTATCTAGAAGAAATACATAAGACTATGAAAAAGTTGGAAATTAGCAACAGCACCAAGACTTTTAAAATGGCATAAAATGACATCTTCCCCCCAAAAAATTATCAACAATCTTTTTCCTCTTGATCAGTTTTATTCTGTATTACAATTTGCAGGTTGTAAAATACAGCAATATATCTAAACAAGTGTTTAAAATCCTTTATTGATCCACTTCAGTTGATATCAGCTACTTCTTCACTTCACCTCCTTTCCTGCCAAAGATTCTCCACACTGCAGCCTGAACCAGAGGTGGGAGAGGTGAAACTGCCAGCTCAGTGCTCAGTGCCATGGCAAGAACCTTGTGCTGGGAGCAATGAATGCACTGGAGGATCAGGAGCCCAGCTGGAAGAGGGACACTGTTTTCAGGGGGGACAATTACCTCGTGTTAATCTGCACAATACTGAACAACAATTCATGTCAGCAGGGAACACTTAGCTAAAAGAAGTCACTCTGCTTTTGGCAGGGGAAAGCTTCTTCCCCCTCCCATCCTTTCTGGGGGCACACATCCCAGTGAGCTGGCTGTGGTGGGTGTTACCAAAATGACTGTACAGCTGGTGATGTGCAAATCACTTTATTCTGGAGGTGAGGAATGGGTGCCAAGTGCATGCTAAGTGCAGGGGTGATCCCTCCTGGAGCAGGTGCAGCTGGTGGGGGGGTTATACCTCAGATCCCGTGTCCAGCTCTGGTTCCATCACTACAAGATGGACATTGAGGGGCTGGAGCACGTCCAGAGAAGAGAGTGGAGCTGGGGAAGGGGCTGGGGCACAAATCTGATGAGGAGCAGCTGAGGGAGCTGTGGGGGCTCAGCCTGGAGAAAAGCAGGCACAGGGGGGACATTCTGGCTCTGCACAACTCCCTGAGAGGAGGGGGCAGCCAGGGGATGTCAGGCTCTGCCCCCAAGGGAACAAGGGACAGGATGAGAGGAAACAGCCTCAACTTGTGCTAGGGGAGGTTTAGTTTGGATCTTGGGAAATGTTTCTTCACTCAACAGGTAGTCAAACATTGTGAACAGGCCTGGGGATTCTCATTGAAGCCAGTGCTCAGATGCCATCAGATGTTGATTTAGCCCAGAAGAACCTTGACACTGGGACAGGACCCACACACACAAGAATCTCTATTAAGCTGATGTTGGTTTTAACTGGTTCAGGGATGGAAAGCTGTGGTGTCACAGAGAGCCCCAACGTCCCTTGGTGGAATAGGCAGCTAATTCTGCATTACAAGAGGTCTGTCTGGAGGCTCGAGGTCAAAAGAGCTCCTAAAAGGATTTTGAAATTTTCTCATAAATGTTGAATGTTTAAGTTATGATTAAGTCATGTTTACCCATTAATTGTGCAGTAAATAAAGCTGTGGCTTTGACCTCCCAGTGGCAACAAGGCAGTGTGTTAATTAGGGCTGAGAGCCTGCCAGGGCTGTGCTGGGCAGGGGCTGGGAGGCACAAGTGTGTTATCAGTTGTGCTGACACGTGCGGAGCGCTCTGCGGTCACAGCGCGCCCGGCACATCCAGCGCGGGCTCCCCCACTATGAAAGGGCTGCTGTCTGGAACACCTGGCTCCCAGCCAAAGTCTCAGAGCCTCCAGATCAAGAGTTGGTTGGGTTGGTTGGGGTTTTTTTTTTTGGTTTTGTTTTTTTTTTTTTATGGTTTTGTTTTGGTTTTTTTTTCTCTCCCTCATTTCTATTGGTTTTTATAGATCCGCTTGCCTGCTCACAGGGGGCTGCAGGGGGAGGAACAGGCTGGCTCATACAGCAACAGTGCAGGAGGCTGTGGAGAGAGGAGAGAGGAGAAGAAAGGGTGTAAAGGTTTGATTTGCAGCTCTGCTTCTATTTACTCTTTTCCCACTGTTTCTAACCTCAGCCATTTAACAATACTTGGAATTTAGTCCTAAGATGGGACTTGTAACTTTCCCACGGGTTGAACCTCCCTGGATTCAGAAATCTGCATGAGCCATTGCTAAACATTTACCAAAGCTGTCTACTCTCAAGCTCCCAGGATGTTCCTGGGGCACTAAATGGAGAAGCAGGATAAGAGAGGGAAGTGACAGATAATTAGGAAATGTGAGGAGGAGAAGGTGATGAAAAAAGCCATTGGTTGTTCACAGAAACACTCTTGCAAAAATGCTTCCCAGACAGAAAACAGAAATCTAAATATTCTCATGTGAACTCTTTCATGTGCATCTACATCCCAATTTTATATCACTCATGCCAGTACCTTTTCTTTGCACTGCTATTCCTTCTCCACAGGACATTTCTTCTGAACTTGTCAGGACCCTAACACATAAAATTGCAATGATCTGTTACAGCAGCCAGTCCTGATCCACTAATCCAGCCCACAAACAAATTGCACAATCAAAATCCACGAAAATTCTGAAAGAAAAAGGAAGAGATGTCAGTGCCTGGGAAATTATTATCTGGTGGGGATGGATCTTGAAACAATTCAGTATTTTGTTGCTTGGGGGATTTTTTTCTGGTAGAGTAGCATTTTCTTAAAAGAGAAACCACAGGACTTGAGATATTACAGTCCTGCAAACACAGCTGCAAGCTACAACCCAGGAAACACAGATCTAGTTCTCACTTCTGATTCATTACATCACTTCTTGCCTGGTGAGCCCCCATTGTTGTCTGCCAGTAATATTTGTTATAATAACAATTAATATTTTATTGTGGGCTTGTTGAAGCAGGAATTATCTCTTGCAGAATATGCACAATGAAGACATTAAATCCAACTATAGCAGGGAGCAGTTTTTTCACGAACAGAACACATGGTCTCTGTCAGAAAACACAGCTCATATAATATTTATTCTCTACTTACATGAAAATAATAGACTTACTTTCCCCTTCCTCCATCAACAAATTACCATTGTAGGCTTGCTATTTGCAGAGTAATTAAAGAGACTCTATCCAGATGATCCTTGAACAACAGCAACAAAAAAGCAGATGTCACTTTCTTCAGTATGAAAGCCATCATGTTCCTTAGAAAGAACTTCCAGAAATCTGGCCAATTCACACAAAAATGGGCACTTTGATATTCAGATGGGAATATCCACAGGTATGTGAAAGTATCAGCAACACCAGAACAACACCTATTTCCAGTTCATTCCAAGTGGAAATCAACAGTGGGAGGTTGAACACCTTGCATCTTCAAACAGAAAGTCATTGGCATGGACTGAAGTAGAAGAGAAAATTCTATGATCCTCTCTTTGTCCTTAATCCACTGGCTCAGGAATTCCAAACTGAATGCAAGGCAACTATTTTATGTTTTTTTCCTTTTTAATCAGGCATAATAGGGGCATTTTGGTCTCTTTTAAAATAAACTTGAAATAAAGGACAATCTATCTTGTTATTGTTTGTCTGTCAAGGATATAATTTTTGGGAGACAAAATCCACAGACTATTTTGACAGTGCAAATTACTGCAGGATCTGTGCAAAGAATGAAAATCAATTTCTCATTCCCCAAGGGTGTATCCACACATGGGCATATTAAATTAAAAGGTTTGAAGCAAAAGATCCCTTTTACTTCTTCTTGGTGCAACTCCTATTACTTGAAAGAGATATTTTGAAATACCTCACGCTTACATGCAGTTATGCATGGGGGGTTGCAGACACAACTTTAATTGGTCCCTAGGACCTTGCTTTGAAGTGATGACTCACAAAGAGTATTTTGTCAAGCCAACTGTGCCATAAAAATATTAAGTGTGGCTTAAAACAGTAAAGGTTTTATTATCCTGTTAACTTCCTGTCATGAAGCATTGCATTAAATTGTACTTTTAAGGGATTAATGACCTATTTGTTTCATTCCTTGCTGCATTTGTGGTTATAGAAGCTATTAAAAGCCATGTTATCAACAACAGTGTTAATGAAGATATTGGAAAATCAGCCAAGCACAAATATATTCTAATCCATAGTATTAACCCAATTGCCTTTCCCTATGAGAGGAGGGTTTTTTTTGTGTTCCCTGATGACCTTGAAGCATTGTGGCCATTTTGTGGGCACAGCCAGGGAAGTTAAATGTTTGAGAAAGAAACACAAGGAAGAAAAGCCCCCACCCACGCTGCACAAGTCTGAAGCCCCCTCACTCAGGAAGGACCATCCAGAAGCGTGGAAAATGTTCCTGTCAACACAGACAACAAACAGCACAACGTGTCACTGCCACAGCTGAAAACAAATACCAAACTATGGGAAACAGCCACCATTCCCGGGGTTGTTATTTTGGACAGACACACTGCAAGACGGAAAATTAATCCAATTTATTCCGTAAGAGACAGGTCTGCAAAATCAGCTTTGTGAAACAATGATGAATTCTTAAAGTTTTTGTTTATAAATAGAACCGAGTAATTGATTTCTTTGCTTGTTTGGCAAGTAGCTTGTCCACAGAACTATGTGGCCCTGGGAAGCTGGAACCATTCATGAAGTTCTGCTGAATTTCGCAATCACTTTTGACTAAAAAAGATTAAAAAGTAGCAATGCTGAAATGCGTTGCACTGATGCTGGTTGAAACATTCCAAAATTGTATTTTTCTTTTTTTTTTTTTTAAGCAGGATTTGAGAAAAAGAAGTTAAAGGTAAAACTTTTCAAGCAGATTTAAAACAGGGTAATATTTTCAGTATCACAACTAACCCAAGCCCCCACCACTTGTGTAACTTAACACAAAATTTTTTTGTTTGGTTGGGGTTTTTTGCTATCAAATTGCCAACCAGTAACAAAACAGTGACAGAGTGCTCCATACTGGTATTCTGATTGCCACCTCAGGGGTTTTCACACCAAGCTGCCACCACCCGGAGTAAAAAGGACATGAGGACACTGGTCCAGCACACTGATGAGAAATCACTGAAACACAGTGAATGTTCAACACCCCAGACACTGCACAGCAGAGGAAAGGAGTGTCAAAGGTAAAAACAAGCAACCAAACAACCCCTCAAAGTCCTGTCTTTCCATGTACAGGGATACAGGAGGTCTCCCAGCCATGGGCACCCCGCCCTGCATGGTGATTGCACCTCTCCACCCTCAAGAGTTTACTGGGAGAGGGGCTGTCACAAATGGGGGCTTCCAGCTCAGCGACTTCCTTAACCCCACACAGCCACTCACAGAGAGAACCCAGCTCAGCCAGTTCCCAGCCTGGTCCCTCATCAATGGATCTATTATCTACACAATGCAGTTTTTAACATCTTATATGAAAGCCCCACACATATTAAGACGCATGGCACTCAATTTATTTACCTCAGAAAGCTGAAGAGATTCAAAAATTCTGACTAGTGAGTAATTTGTGCCAAAGTAAGGAAATAAATGTGAGATTTTCTTCCTTCTAGGTTATCTTGTTATTTTTACTGACTGCATGCAGTTATTGATAGAATAAAATTCGAGTGTGACTCTGCAAATGGTTGAGAAACATTTGAGGATGCTGCTCTCACAGGGGGATTGTGAAGAGAGCCATCTCTGACACCAAGTGCATATTTAGCAGGTCGTTGCTTATGCACTGCAAAGTAGGTGAATTCTTTCTTTACATCACCATTTCACTGTAAAAAAACAAGAATTGCCGTGAAACTGGTAATGAAGGTTTTTTTACTCTCTAAGTAATAGTCATAGGCGACTAAGAATGCCTGCACAGGCATTAAACTTATTAAACTTTTTTTTTTTAATATGCAATTAGCACAAAAGAAAAAAGAGTGATAAGAATTTTCAAAACTATTTCCTTTCCAGGGTGGTGCCATTTACCCTTAGCTGTGTGAGGCTTAAGATACCTGAGTGGTGTTAAAAGCATAGACATGACAGCTGAACTGGTTACTTGCTATTCCTATTTTCCTTTTATTTCTCTGCTTTTAAAATCTCTTTTAATGTCTTCTTTATTCTTCTCTCTTTCTTTTTTTTTTTCCCCTCTGATTACTGTGGTAGTCAAGGGTTGTTGCTCATCTATTCCTCCTTCTTTCTGGACAGTTGCCATGGCCTCTTCCTGCCTGTTTCAGAACACAGATGGAATCTACAGCTTATTCAGACCCAGAATTTTAGGATATGCAGGTTCTCCATCATGCAGTTGTGCCTTTGGGAAGCACTGAATGCTGGAGAGGAGCAGCCTTTAGTGGTCAGGACAGTGAACAGCCCACTGAACCACGATTTCCAAAGCCCGGATGTAGATCCTCCATCTACTGGTACCAAGTGTTATTGACGAAAATGTTGACACAGGTTGACAGCAATTTGCCAGAAGTTAATTTGAGTTGACTCTGAAAACTATTGGAAACAGAAATCTATATATACCTTACAGGTTTAAAACAAAGCCAGCTGTTTATGAGGGAATGCTCTTCATTAGAGGAGCCTTCAGAGATGTTGAAGAAAGGCTTTTGTCTCAGATTTCTGGGAAGAAGATAGGGATTTTTTTATATAAGTGGTTTTTTATAAATTTTGTATACTGTAACACTAAAAATCTCCAATGACTTTGAACTCCTAAAATTTTCAATAAAGATAGAGATGGAGAGAAAGGCAAAAAATACGTGCCCACAGCCATGCACGCTCTTTGGGAAATGCAGAGATAGCATAAGCAATAGCACTAAAAAATCCATACCATAGCAGATCAAATCATCTAGTGTCAATGGATTCAAGCTTTATTATTAAAAATATTTATTATTAAAAGCACTCAGAGAGAAAATGTTTGTACCTGATACTACATTTCTCAATTACTCTGACATATTTGGTATTCATATCAATGAAATAATTCTGCATGAGGAATTCATTCATGGGGAATAGAAGAAATATGGACTAATATAATGCTGGCTGTTGATTCTGATTGACAGCTGTGAAGTATGGCCACATCTGGTTGTTAAAGTTTAAAGGATTTTAAAATTAGAAGTAGTGTTTCTGAGCCTAGCACTGAAAAACTCTGACATTTGCAGTGCTGGGAGCAGGCTGTGAGAGGGATTTCTATCCTGGTTTCCCACCCAGAAGAATATATTTACTGTTCAAACATTTTGAGGCAGGCACCCATGGAAATCAATGGGAATTCTGCCATGGGTTTTAAGGGGAGCAGAATCTGTCCCTATGTGTAAATATACAGCAATATTTTTTTTCCTCTGACTGTTAAAAACCACCATCACAACTGGATGGAACCCAGTTTTAAACACTCAGACACGGGGCCTCTTTACCACAGGAGTCTCCAACGATGCCCATCCTTAACACCACACCAGCTGCCAGCCGAAGGCTCTGAAATGCTGATTTTAATCAAAAACTTTCCTTTCAAATCTAGCTTACAGTTTACTCACAGCGCAAAAGTGCTTCTCAGCACTGGAATTTTCAGGATGCGATGCTGAGCCAAATACTGCAGGCACAGCTTGCTCATAAGACAGCAAACTTGTGGCCCACCTTGGAGGCTGTAATAGGGCTACTGTACTCAGCCTCCCACCCTTGGTGAAGCCCACTAATAGCATCTGTTTTATAGCATTCACTCCTGCAACCTGCTAGTTCCTTGGCTCTCCTGCTGTCACAGAGAGGATGTGCTTTACTATGCTGCAGGTCTGGTGGAAAGTTGTCAGACTTCAAGCCAAATGTAAAAGCAGCCAGTGCTGAATAAATGACTTGAAATACTTTCTCCAGGGACCCCTTCCAGGTCCAAGATAGGCAGATTTGGCCAGTGTTTGTAGACAGTCTTGCTCAGAGGCAAATTAAAAATCAAAATACAGACACCGTTTGAAAAACATCGAAAGCTAGACTCAAACATCCACCATGTATTAAGACATTCTTATATAAAAATAACCACAAGGTTGCAAATTCATACTTTCCTACTTGGTGAGACCAACTGCAACCAGGAATAAACCTGGACATGTGTGGGGCAGACTGCGGTGCTGCCTTCAGAGAAAGCATAAAACTGGAGTGAGAAAAACAGGACGCTGTGAACCAGGCAATTGAATGGAGCAGTGGGTGGCACACGGAGCAGGACCCTCACCTGCCCCAGTGCAGCCCACAGGAGCTGCCCAGCTCAAGCCAGTGGGACAAAGCAGGACACTCACTGTGGAAATACTGGAGTTTTACCCGGGTAAGTCCATGGTACAAATGATGCCTTAAATTTTAGCTTTCATATTTTCCAGATTCTGTACTGCATTAGTATATAACTCTGAACCTCATATAAAGTGTTAGCAAGTTCTCTTCACAGTTTAGTTAGACAAAACAATCCTTTTCCAACCCAAGAACCAAGGACACTGTTGCAGCTTTGGGCCCAAAAAGTACAAACAACAGCGAATTGAAGAGAGCAATCTGGGAGGATGGAACTTCATAACTTGAAGCTGCAATTGGACAATTAACCCCAAAATGTAAAAGGACCAAAACTTATAAAAGTGTAAAAACGTGTGACCCGCTGTCCATCTTGGGCAGAGCCACAGCCAGGCT
>VYZP01017999.1:281-11943 GCA_013400635.1 Hypocryptadius cinnamomeus | reverse complement strand
ACTCCTATTACAAGCCATCCTTCCTAGCATCAGTACTATGAACAATTTCATCTCAGGACTTCTGGCAAAACTCACACTTCCTAAAGGCTGTTTTAAAACTTCACCCAGGATGATTTTATTCCTGTCTGTGGAATGGTAATTTTAAAATTTCCTCATGTATACACAATATTTCAACAAGGAGATAATGTTTTCTGAATGTTTTCCTTGTGATCACAGTTTGATCCCTGGAATTGCCATCTGCTCAAAACTGTGAACCACAGTTTACATGAAATATCCTGTTTCAGCAAGCAGAGCATAATCAGGAACCGGTCCTCCATCTCCCTTTAAACAAAACCCCTATAACTTTAATTTGGAGCATTCAGGCTTTACTAAAAAGTTAGAATTAGTTAAATATGAGGAAAGTTGTATAATGCTTCTTGGCAGCTTGAATAGATCACTGCAGATGTATCATTCTTATAGCCATTTATGTTATAACATAGTATTTATTCCACTCCAACCTCAGTTAACCATCAAAAAAAAATTGCAAGCAATATATTAATACAACAATGTACTTGTACCTCTCTTTTCCTTAGAAGTGAAGTAGCACTCTCTGACTTGAATAAGTATTGTGGGAGTTACTTTTCCTTCTGTCAAAGAAACAAGAGTTCTCTCTCATGTCTTCATAATTTTGCATCATCTAGTTTGATATGAGGCACCTCTTTCCTTCCCATCCTACCCGAATGCTGCTGCAGAGGAGTCCATCTGATCCTGGTGGATGGGAAAGAGCCCCGAGGGTGGATGCAGTCTCCAGTGCCAGCAGGGAGTGCAGGATGGGAGCCAAGAAGGCTGGCAGGATGCTGTGGAAAGGACACCATGCCCTGCACAGAAGTGACAGGATGTGGGATGCTTTCAACTCCAGCCTAGGAAGGCAGAAAGGGAACTGTGATTAGTAAAGATAGAGATTTTTAACATTTTCTGTGGAAAGAAATTGTTTTAAAACAACACTTTACAGGGTTTAAAAATAAAATTAGTTTAGATCATCCAACTGCTGGATTTTAAGGGTCCTAATCAGCTCAGGGTACCAAGGGCCTTAGACACAGTTCAGGGGCATAGGGCAGCTTGTAGGACAGACTGACACATGCCAGCTCTGCAGTTCCCACCATCATTTCATGGCAAGGCTGCCCACAGCCAGCAGCTAAGCAGCATATTTTCTTGAAATGTTTCCCTGATGATGAACTACTGTTTCTCCTGACATATATATTTTCACTGGATTTTTTTTTTTGCTAATTTTATTGTTGTTTTCAAAGTGACAGTATATGCTCAGTAAATCTGTGAGGTTTGGGTCTTCAGCTTTTCAGCCATCATGCCAGGGGTAAATGAATGGGATACAGGGAAAGTAAAGCCTTCCATCTCTTAGTCAGATCTTCTCCATGTTTCTCTTCAGGGTGCCTCTATGCACATTCATTTTGCTAAGATAAAAAAGCATCTAAGGTTTGTAGTACTGCATTGAGCTGCATTGAGAGGTTACTGAGGGACTTGGAACAATCCAAACAAACAGCTCTGGCTTGAAATGGCCAGTGAAGGAGTGTAGGACAGATCTCAGGTAGTTCTGAACACTACCTACAGAAACAGCTCAAAATGCCTTTGCTCAGGTCTTATTAAAGTGATCTGTTAAATTGTGTGCCTTCCTTGTCAAACACAGAGGTTTTGTGAAGAACTAGTAACTGAAATCAAAGGTTATTTGCCAGTAATCAGAGTTATATATGCTCCATATTTGATGCATTCTTAGTGGAATATGAAATGATAGAAATATAGGCTGGTTATTTTATTTTAGTGTGAAATAATTTTTTCTGTAGAAAAGAGAAAAAATTATTGCATTGTAGCACTGGGTGTGCTACAGTAAAAGACGTGGAGATTTGAATGCATCCCATTAGATTTTATACTTCTAATTAAGATATATCAATTGAAAATTTAGTAATCCTAAACACTGCCAGCAGAGGAAAAGAAATCTAGTTCATGTCAGATTTTTATGACAAAAAGTTTTGAATGAATATTCAGATAACTAAGTTTTTTCTAAAATACTTAGAATTTAAATGATAGACTCCTCAAACTGCCAAGAAGAACACTGTTTTGTACCAGCACACTGGTGCAATCTTCCCTTCTACATAAAACCTTTTTGCAATTCACTCTCCTGGAATCTTGCTGAAGGGCATTCTTTTTTTCTGTTATGGTACAGAAATGTGTTGTGTCCTGTATCCATTTCACCACGTGGATGGGGCAGCAATTCTCTTCCTGCTCAGGAGGTGCTCTAGGTACTCCTCACCACTGATGATTGTGAAACTCCTCTTTTCCTGGTGTAGGCAGCCAGACCTGTGGGATGCCTGGGTGTTTGTAAGCAGCAATAGTCAGGTAGAAAAAAAAGTAGAGGCAGGGAAAAATTCTTAAAGTAACACAAACAACAACAAAGTTGGTTCTCAAAACAGAACCACAATTTATCCTTTAGAATGAAAATATTTCTTACCAAAATAAATGTATTGCAAAAAAACCCTCAATCCTGCACAGATATATGGCCACAAAATCTTTGCTTACATTTTTTAGCAGAAAGCACAGGGATGTTTGATCTTTTCCAAAACTCTACCAGCTCCTTAACTCATTGCCCCATTGTCATATCACGGCTACTCCCACATGCCCAGCAGACACACAGCAGCCCAGGACTCCATTATTCCAACATCCCTAGCACAGGATTCCACTTGACTTGGCATAATGTTGTTCTTGAGAAAGACAGTAGGAAGCTAACATTTTTTTCAAAGCCAAGCTTATGCTTTGCATATTTCTTTATAAAATTCAAATTTCCAGGCTTTCTAAAATTCTAAACTTTATCCTCTACTTTATTTTCTGAGTTTTGTCAGTATTACATCTATGAACACAACAAAGTGCAGCTGCCAGTATTTGTTTTCTGAGCTTTGCTAACTTTGGTGGTGTTTGATCACCTAGCTCTGGGACAAGAAAGTTCCTATGGTTTATAGTGGTTATCTTATCTGGGCTTACACAGGTTTATGATGACATTATCCCTACCACCTCTGTCCTCCCCTGAAGGATACATTGTGTTCAACATCTCCATTGAGCAATTTTCTATTGTATTGGATAATCACCTGCTATAAAAAAATATTTATTTATATTTACTACCTTTTAGCTACTAATTATTCCTTAATTGCTCTACGTATGAAGAAGGTTTAGCTATTTCAGACAGCTGAACTTACATAGACTGGTAAGGAAACAAGTATGCAATAGCATACCTCTTAAACAAGTATGCAATAGCAAATGGTGGGTCTACGTATGAGGATCAATTATTGCAATCACTTTCTCAGGTTTTATCCTGCTGGAGCCACCAACATTTTAGATTTAAGTTCCTCCCCCTCTCCTCTTTATTCCTATAATTTATGCATGTGTATATGTGATATCCTGAATGTAAGAAATATATTGTGCCCTCAAATATCGACATGGCAAGTGAAATTCAGTCAACAACTCCAAGTTTCAGAAAGACTCTAGAAAGTTGATCCTTTGAAGCTTGCTACAATATCATGTTGCTCTGGTAATCAAGCCCCTTTGTGGAAAGATTTCTTCTGAAACTATGCAATTTGTCTGTTTAGCATTCCCAAGACATTTTCACAGCCCTCCTTGGAGAGCCATATATTTTCTAGGTTAGTATGAATAAATACAAAATATGGCGTTTTCTCATTTTATCTATCTTGGCAGCGTGCCATTTGGATTGACTTCAAATATTAAGGAATTAATAAGTCTGTTTATTTTTTAATGTAGGAAGGTTGTGCTTTTCTCTAATGGACAAAAAAAAAGAAGGCAGGTTTCCCTTCTTCAAGTCATTTATACCCTTGTTAATTTAAGAAGCCAAGAAAGGTTCAGTTCATTTAGCAAGCTTGTTCAAGTACAAGCATTACAGGATCTTTCATATTTTAAAATGTAATTAAGCTGCTGTCTTTTACTGAGTACAGATGTAATAAGCAGAACCGAGTTTCGTATATTACCTAAAAATATTTGAAACACTATTTTTTACAAGTCTTATGCCTCAAAGTAGGTATGAGATTTCAGTCTGTACAATATTTAATACTAGGAATTTTTTAATGCATAAATGCCTACAAGTTTTTTCTGTCACTGGACATAAGAAATAGAGAAAAAGAAGGAGTGTAGAGGAAATGCCATCTAAAAATCAGGTTCCAAGTCTGAAAAAACATACTTCTGAAGAGAGATTCCATTCAGAAGAAAACTATAAAGCTTCATGAATTTTATTTTAATTTCTCTCAAAATTAGGCATGCCCTGCAAGAGCTTTAAGGGCAGACAAGCATTTTATGCTTCATTAAAGTTATCTGCCTCCCTCCTTCACAGAGAAGTCCCCAGCACACAGCTACCTGAATTGCTCTCTAAGTCTGGCATCATTAGAACAATAGATTATCAAAGGTAGAGCCACAGTCCTGTGTGTCAAAAATTATTTGTTTATTTTTTGTTCTGATTAGGCAATTTTTTTTTATTTAGGTGGAAATTTGCTATTAATTTCTCGATTTTTTTTCCAAACAGTGGTAAAAAAATAAGGGTTATATTTTTAATCATCCAGATGATGGCAGTATTTTCACAATTTAGTTACACAGTAGGAGAATATTGTTGAATAAAAGAGATTTCCTGGTCAAAGCTCAGGGGTTTTGTCTTTCTTTTTCTCTAATCTTCAATTATTCCTGCATTATCCATTCCTGTCCTTGTACTTCTTTACTTAACAAAAAGAGCTTTACTTAAAATCTTGCTGCTGTTCCCCAGGCAACTCTGGAGTACTTTCTGCACCATGTCACCTCACTATTGTCACTTTTCAAAACAAATATTTCTGAGCAAATAATGGCTGGCTGTGCACTGGCGTGCTGGAAAAGGAAAGGTGACAGGGGACTGTCCTACCAGCCCCCAGCCACCACCCTGTCCCTGGGGAAGCTCAGCAAGTGCAGAGGGAGAAAGGATGTCTGAGGTATGGAGGAGTCCTGCTCTGCAGCACTGAAGAGGTGCTTAAAATATCCTCTTTTCTCTGCTGAGGGCTTTAGGTGCCTGTGCCACAAGACCCTGGATCCGCCAAGGGAGAAAAAGCCTCTGTTGGTCTTTCCCCACCTAGTTTGGGAGCTGCATCTAAGGAGAGGACTCATGCTCTTGCTCTTGCCCCAGGTGTCCTGCCAGCCTGGCCATCCTGTAGCCCTCACGTCACCCCCTGTTGCAGGCAGCCCCCTCCAGCCTCCTCTGGATCTGCTTCATGATGAAGAAGCTCAGGCTGGGCTGACATCCGAGCCCAATCCAAGTGAGCTCTGGAAGCAGGCACTCCTCCATCCCATCTCCCTGGGCTCAGAGCAGGGTGCCTCCATGGCACCCACTCAGGTGAGGGCAGGTCCCATTCTTTACCAACCACTTCAGGAGACAGAGCAGCTCCCAGAGGATGGACAGAGACCCAGCTTGCTCCCACCATCACTGCTTGCAAAGCACAGCAAGCCTTGAACTCCATGTTCCCTTCTGGGTAAGGATGGGCAGTGCTTCCACTCCTCACCAACCCCATCCCTCTGCTGGGTGCCAAAGGAACACACCAGAAAACTGACAACAACTATTAGCCACACATTGAGAATGGAAATGGATGGACATGTGTCACAGACATATTTTAGGAAAAATCCTATTCCCAGGATTTTTCCCCTGAGAGGCTGAGGAGCCTCAAGAAAGAAATGTCAACAATAATTATCTGCTGCTGTGGAATGCAACTGTGCCTGAACAGGTGCTTGTTCAATTGGTCCATGTGGATTGATTCTACTTGATGACCAATCATGGTCCAGCTGTGTGGACTCTGTGAGAGTCACAGGATTTTGTTATTGCTTCCATTCTTGTTCTTGCTAGCCTTCTGATGGATCTTTTCTCTCTATCCTTTTTAGTAGTTTTAACGTAGCATTTTAATATAATATATATCATAATATAATAAACCAGCCTTCTGAAACACGGAGTTGGGATTCACGTCTCTCCCACGTCCTCGGCCCTCGAGTCCTCCTCGGGTTCCACTGCAACAGACATGGCCTTTCACAAATTTTGCAGGAATTGGGGAAGAGAGGGGAAAGTAGGAGATGAAAGCCTGAAACCTCATTAGTAACCAGGTTACATTATCACTTGGTATCAGAGGAAACTGAGTTAATGGAGCCACAAAAGGTGCTGCCTTTTCAGCTGCTGTGACAGCACTAGGTATGTTCCTTTCTTTGAGATCCATATCCTTTACATAGGCTGGAATCCCCTAGATTTTCTCATGTGTGTGAGGCAACAGCCCCTTTGCATGAAGTTCAATACTGAATCCAGCTGTATATGATGATTATTGTCTTCTGTCATGATACTTCATTACTAATTTATACTTGTTAACTGAAATAATAGAAAAATAATTCACAGCATGACATGAATATATATATTTGCATCTCTCCTGACTTCAACAAGGATAGAGTTAATATTTCTTCTCAGTAGCTGTTACAGTGCTGTGTTTTAGATTTAGAATTAGAATGGTGTTGATGGCACACTGATGTTTTGGTATTTTACTAAGTTGTCTTTGACCTAAGTCAAGGACTTTTTTTTTTTTTTTTTCACTTGTTTCACACTCTACCAGTGAGGAGGTGCACAATAGAAACTGGGAAGGCAGCACAGCTGGGAGACAGGTGACCTGAGCAGACCAAATGAAGAGAATGTCATGCCAAGTATATAAACTGATGGGAGTTATCTGAAAGAGGGGCTGATCCAGTTTTGGGAAGGGAAGTCTGGCACTGGTCAGTGGGCGGTGAGCAATTTCATTGTGCATCACTTGTTTTATCCCTTTTTATTATCATTATCATTATCATTATCACTAATATCGTTATTGTCATTGTCATTGCTATTATTGTTATTATTGTTATTATTATTATTACATATTACTTTATTTTCATTATTATTACACTTTACTTTATTTTCATTATTATTACATTTTACTTTATTTTCAATTATTAAACTGTTCTTACCTCAACATACAAGTTTTGCTTTGATTTCAACCCCCTCTTCCACCAGGATTAGGGGAAGAGAGGTGGAGTTGAGTGGGCTGTGTGGTGTTTCTTCTCCAACTGGGCGTAAAACCACAAAAGCATCACAGAGTTTTCCTATTGCATGATGACAGCTTGCTACAGGAAAGGAATTTTATTTGCAGCATAGCACAAATTTCCTATTACAAATTTCCTTTCCATGAAGCACATGGTGTTACCTATGGCCAGAGGCAGCAAACTTGACAAATGAACAGTGAGACAGCATTTCCCCTACTTCTACACCTGAGCTACGGCTCTGCAACAGCCTAGAGAGGCTCAAGTCACTTTTCCCATCCACTTGCTACTGGCCAGTTGTGTCTGTGACTTATTTAATTGGTTCATGAAACCACCCCTGCACAGCAGCCCATTCTCCACCACCCAGTTACATCAGAGCTAATCCTGCTTTTTACCTGGTACCATCACAGAAGGATTAAAATTAATTCAATACTCTTATTCCCTGACTGGACTTTTTCATACATGGTTTTTCATACATGGACATTTTCATACATGGTTCTCAATTTAATCACTATCCACAGATCCTGGATTCAAACTTTACACTCGTATTAAAACCCCAATGGTTAGGAAATATTTTAGATTCATTTAAACCAGCATTCAATTGTAATGAACATTACCAAAGTTACAGCTAATCCTATTTAAATGAGGACTCTAATTATTATTTAAACAATTTCCTTAAAGAAAAGCCTACCCTAAATTAACTTCCTACTATTTTTGGTTGGTTTGGGGGTTTTTTAATGAGTAAAAAGATGTCATAAAGAATGTATCTTGCTGTTGTTCATTACTGTGAGTCTCATTATGGTGATACAGCCACATCTTGTACTCTTCCATAAGAAGGCTGCTGTCTTCTTTTTAGAGGGGTGGAGATGAACCTTTGTGGCAGCTGTTAGTGTTACAAAAGGTGGGACAAGAACTCTGCCACAGCTTGGCACAGGATTGTGTCCAGGTAGCTCTTGAATATCTCCAGTGAGGGAGACTCCACAGCCTCTCTGGGCAACCTGTTCCAGTGAATGGTCACCCACACAGAACAGAAATTCTTCATCATGTTGGGTGAAATCTCTTTCTTTTCATTTTCCAAAAAAAAATCTCCAATGTTAAGATAACTTTTCTACATTCAAACCATCTCAAGCACATTCCATTTTAAAACAATGCTCAAATATGCTATACACAGACTGAAATGTAAATGGTCTTTGTTGCCATGACTGTGGCTCACCTGAGAATTCACTGCATTTCATGTTCTAGACAGGACCACTGACATCCAGGCCAGTAATATTGAGCCAGAGGGCATGACGATTAGGAGATTTGTAGTTCATCTCTACCAGGACACAATCAGAGGACTCTTTAAAAGATGCTAGACTAAGTGGAGATATTCCAAAAAAAAGAAGCAAGGACTAAGCAGCTGAGATGTCAAAGACTCAAGTTTAATGAGTGTTTACAGCTGACCTTATACAGTAAGTACACAGAATTTTAATCACTTATGCATCTAAAGAGTGGTTTGTTGGTTTTTCCATATGCTGTATTTACAATGCTCATAACTATGTTGCTGAGTAATGTTAGGGTTCTGTGCCAGAACCAACAACAGGCTTCTTTTTCATCTGCTGCCAGCTAAATGCTTAGAACAGTTTATCATCCATAAATAATTATGTGATGTATGCAAGAATTTGTTAACTATCAGTCAATATTTTTTCCTTTATGCATTGTGGACATGTTCTTTATCTGTTTGGTGATCTTTAGTTAATACTGCTGGGTTTTTTCTTTCATCTATTTCCAAAATAAAGATTACTACAAACAAGCTTACGGTACTCTTACAAGATCTATGGCCGTGAAAATTACTGTTGCAACATCATCTTCTTTTCTTGTTCCTGAATTTATAGTTCTAAGTTATTTCAAATCATAAAAACATCATTGTGGTTATATATACTTGTCTAGAAGAATAGAAACTTCTGAGATTTTCCAGTGTTCAAGTATTCAACAAAACAGATGTGCTTATTACAAATAACTTTACTAGAAATCATCAGCAAAGAAACAAGTGGGAATGGAAACAGGAAAACATACAGTGGTCTTTCAAGTTTTTAAATCTATGGGGAGATCTTACCAAGTATATACCAAAAAATCTGAGACTCCAGGTGCAGACACATGACTTAGTTTTATCCTATTGTTCAGTGCACATTGCAGAGAGGAAAAGGTCTGCTGGAGCCTGGTGACTGGAACAACTTCCCAGAACCAGTGAGACTGACAGCACAGACCCCTTTTGTGCCCTCTGCTGCTGCAACATGCAGAGGTGCCAACAGGAGCATTGTGTGCCACTGATGTGCAACCACTGAGTGCTGCTCTCAGAAGCCTGAAACATGGCCATGAGACCTCACAGTGACAGCTAACCCAGACATGGCTTAGCTAACCCACACACATGCCTGTCCGTTAGATGTTTATTGGAAACTTAAAATTCATTCAATTATCTCCCGTTTGTTATATAACTGACTAGCTGATCTGACAAAAGAACCCCAACAAATGCTCTCTATGAAATTAAAAGTAATTAAATACTCCACTAAGGTCAACTGAAGAAAATGAGGAAGAAGAATTAAGTTGTTCTGACAGTAATAAATGATTACATCTATTACTGACATTTGCTAATCAGATGGTGTTTTTTCTTTCTTCCTTTCCTCCTAGAAATGCATTACTTTAAAAACAGCAGGAAAAAGGAAGAATAGAGCAAAATCATATCTGTAATTTAAACTAATTTCTAAATCAAAACAGATGGCAATAGAGATTGTGGAAGAGCTGACTCATCAGCTGAGCTGTATTTAAAAGAGAAAAAACAGCAGAGATCATCAGATTATCTCTCTCAAGAAACTGTTCATCTGTCTGGAAGAATATTTGCAATATGAAAAACCTGCCTTCCCTCTCCAAAAAAGGCATTTTTTCTCCTGATAGAGATCATGCATTGCAAATTGTAACTTTTATTTATATATTAGATCTTAAAACCAGAAAAAGACATTCCAAAATTAAGAAAAGGGCGAAACAAAACCACCTGTTTTAATAACTTAGCTAGAAGGATATGCCTTGGCTTTCACGGAGAGTTTTACCAGCATCAGAACTTCAAAGATGATCCAATCATTACTACATTTGGTAATAATATTTATATTTAATAGTTGTTTTTACTACAGGTATAAATAATCACTGAAGCATAATTTTTTGTGAAACACATTTAAATTATTGCAAGCCTGATTCATCTTGCAGAATTATTTTTGATTATTCAGTATAATTTGCAGCATCCTTATGGCAACCCTTTTCTTTACAGTAATTCTTTAACTGGCATTCTCAATCATGCTTTATATATTTCAGGTGAAGGTTGTTTCTTTTTTTAGCTATACACATGCAAATACCTAGAACTATGCAACTGGCAAGGTTTTAGGAGAATTCATGCCTAATTCTGACAGTGATTGTAGCACTGGAGTATAGGCTTTTTTTTCCATTAGGCTCCATATTCCAGAGTCGTTACTGTCATGAAAGAAGTAAAGTTTGGGATTTTTCTTACTTAACATAAATTACTATGACCTCTCCTGGGAAGCAAAAAACTGATCTGTGTCTGGGTAATACCATCTTATTTATTTATTTTTTGAATTCTTGAGAAATACTACAAAACAGCCTCACACCAGCAAGTCTCTGGTGTTATACCTGGCTTCAAAGTTTTTCATCTTTAATGAAAAGGAGAAGTCATGTTGCAGCAATCTGATAAATTTACACAGTGAAATCACTGGCCTGGTAAAGGAGGAGACAGCATCTGATGTTGTCTCCCTAGACTTCAGGAAGACCTTTGGCACTGTCTCCCATAAAACCATCATCATAAAGAACCCAGTTAAGGGTTGAATATGCAGACAGTGAAGTAGATGGAGAACTGTAAAACTGTCTGAGTGGCTGGGCCCAAGGGTGGTGATCATTGGAAAAGACTTAGGAGGCCAGTAAGTTGTGTCAGGGGAGGTTTAGTTTGGATATTAGAAAAAGGTTCTTTACCCAGAGTTGGGTACTGAAATGGGCTTTCCAGAGAAATGGTCACAGCACAGCAACAAGATTTCAAGGAATGTTTGTAAAATACTGTTGGGCACATGGTGGGACTCTTGGGGAAGGAGCTGTGCAGGGCCAGGAGTTGGACTCAACAATCCTGATAGGTCCCTTCCAACTCAGCTAATTTAATGATTATGTGTTTCTGTAAAATAGTTCTTCTAAAATTTGCTTAAATAGAGATAAATGAGCTACACCTCCATCTGGACCTCTTCATTTTATTTGCCAGCATGACTTTGGGACTTTCCTGCCTGAAGGAAAAAAACCCAAAACATTTCAGGCAATTATTAGTAACTGTCATTGGGAAGTCAATAGGCCTTTTAAATTGGCCTCTATATCTTGATTCTAAGAATCAAATCTAGTCAAGCTGCCAGATAATCATAAACTACAACTACAAACACACTTCTTCAAAAGAAACTGTACACAGTATATATCAAATACTCACAAATAGCTATTTTCACAAACTAAAAACAATGCAGTTAATTTTCAAAGGATC